>CM039676.1:352709989-352888186 GCA_022496015.1 Hordeum marinum | reverse complement strand
AGGGTTACGGCCAAAACTGGATGCACTTCGTGTACAAATTGGAGAATATCATAAGAAGTATGAGGATTTCGGACGAAAACTCATCTATTACAAAGGGATTTCATTTTTAATAACTTATTTTAACTCCATATTTTTGTGTGTTCAATATGCACCATTCAAAGGCACGTCATCAATTTTCACCCTTTAGGATTCATTTGATATTTTCATGCATTTAATGATTAATTGAGCTAAATGACCCTGAGATTGAAAAGCAGCAGTACAAATAAACTCTGAAAATGTTGTAACTTGGCATGACATCATAATTTCACCCACATAGCAACTTCTAAAGAGTTGAGAGGGTTACGGCAAAAATGGATGCACTTCGTGTACAAACTGGACAATCTCATCAGAAGTATGAGGGTTTCGGACGAAAACTCATCTATTACAAAGAGATTTCATTTTTAATAACTTATTTTAACTCCATACATTTTGTGTGTTTCATATGCACCATTCAAAGGCACCTCATCAATTTTCAACCCTTCTGACTTCATTTGATATTTTTCATGCATTTAATGATTTATTTTGTGCTAAATGACCCTGAGTTTGAAAAGAAGTAAATGAACTCTGCAAGGTTGGAACTTGGCATGGCATCAATTTAATCTGCATAGCAACTTCTAAAGATTTGAGAGGGTTTACGGGAAAAACTGGATGCACTTCGTGTACAAAATGGACAATCTCATAAGAAGTATGAGCGTTCGAACGGAAACTCATCTATTATAAGGGATTTCATTTATAATATTTAGTTCAACTCCATACGTTTTGTGTGTTCAATATGCACCATTCAAAGGCACGCCATCAATTTTCAACCCTTTCTGACTTCATTTGATATTTCATGCATTTAATGATTAATTTTGAGCTAAATGACCCTGAGTTTGAAAAGCAGTACAAATGAACTCTAAAAGGTTCTAACTTGGCATGACATCATCCTTTTCATCCGCATAGCAACTTCTAAAGAGTTGAGAGGGTTGGGTAGGACAAAAGCTGGATGCACTTCGTGTAACAAATTCGACAGTCTCACAAGAAGTATGAGGATTTCGGACGAAAACTCATCTAATACAAATGGATTCATTTTTAATAACTTATTTTAACTCCATACTTTTGTGTGTTCAATATGCACCATTCAAAGGCACATCATCAATTTTCAACCCTTTCTGACTTCATTTGTTATTTTTCATGCATTTAATGATTTATTTTGAGCTAAATGACCCTGAGTTTGAAAAGCAGTACAAATGAACTCTGAAAAGGTTGTAACTTGGCATGGCATCATAATTTCATCTGCATAGCAACTTCTAAAGATTTGAGAGGGTTACGGGAAAAACTGGATGCACTTCGTGTACAAATTGGACAATCTCATAAGAAGTATGAGCGTTTCTAACGAAACTCATCTATTACAAAGGGTTTCATTTATAATTAACTTATTTTAACTGCATACTTTTTGTGTGTTCATATGCACCATTCAAAGGCACATCATCAATTTTCAACCCTTTCTGACTTCATTTGATATTTTTCATGCATTTAATGATTTATTTTGAGCTAAATGACCCTGAGTTTGAAAAGCAGTACAAATGAACTCTGAAAAGGTTGTAACTTGGCATGACATCATCCTTTCATCCGCATAGCAACTTCTAAAGAGTTTAGAGGGTAGGACAAAAGCTGGATGCACTTCGTGTACAAATTTGACAGTCTCAGAAGAAGTATGAGGATTTCGGACGAAAACTCATCTAATAAAAATGGATTTCATTTTTAATAACTTATTTTAACTCCATACTTTTTGTGTGTTCAATATGCACCAGTCAAAGGCACATCATCAATTTTCAACCCTTTATGACTTCATTTGATATTTTTCATGCATTTAATGATTTATTTTGAGGTATATGACCCTGAGTTTGAAAAGCAGTACAAATGAACTCTGAAAAGGTTTTAACTTGGCATGATATCATAATTTCGTCCGCATAGCAACATCCAAAGAGCTGAGAGGGTTACGGCAAAAACTGGATGCACTTCGTGTACAAATTGGACAATCTCATAAGAAGTATGAGGGTGTCGAACGAAAACTCATCTATTACAAAGGGATTTCATTTTTAATAACTTATTTTAACTCCATACTTTTTGTGTGTTCAATATGCACCATTCAAAGGCACATCATCAATTTTCAACCCTTTCTGACTTCGTTTGATATTTTTCCTGCATTTAATGATTTATTTGAGCTAAATGACCCTGAGTTTGAAAAAGCAGTAGAAAATTAACTCTGAAAAGGTTGTAACTTGGCATGACATCATAATTTCATCCGCATAGCAACTTATAAAGAGTTGAGAGGGTTACGGCAAAAACTGGATGCACTTCATGTACAAATTGGACAATCTCATAAGAAGTATGAGGGTTTCGGACGAAAACTCATCTATTACAAGGGACTTATTTGTAATAAATTATTTTCATTCCATACTTTTTGTGTGTTCAATATGCACCATTCAAAGGCACATCATCAATTTTCAGCCCTTTCTGACTTCATTTTATATTTTTCATGCATTTAATGATTTATTTTGAGCTAAATGACCCTGAGTTTGAAAAGCAGTACAAATGAACTCTGAACAGGTTGTACCTTGGCATGACATCATAATTTAATCCGCATAGCAACCTTTCCAAAGAGTTGAGAGGGTTACGGCAAAAACTGGATGCACTTCGTGTACAAATTGGACAATCTCATAAGAAGTATGAGGGTTTCGGACGAAAACTCATCTATTACAAAGGGATTTCATTTTTAATAACTTATTTTAACTCCATAATTTTTGTGTGTGCAGTATGCACCATTCAAAGGCACATCATCAATTTTCAACCCTTTATGACTTCATTTGATATTTTTCATGCATTTAATGATTTATTTTGAGGTATATGACCCTGAGTTTGAAAAGCAGTACAAATGAACTCTGAAAAGGTTTTAACTTGGCATGATATCATAATTTCGTCCGCATAGCAACATCCAAAGAGCTGAGAGGGTTACGGCAAAAACTGGATGCACTTCGTGTACAAATTGGACAATCTCATAAGAAGTATGAGGGTGTCGAACGAAAACTCATCTATTACAAAGGGATTTCATTTTTAATAACTTATTTTAACTCCATACTTTTTGTGTGTTCAATATGCACCATTCAAAGGCACATCATCAATTTTCAACCCTTTCTGACTTCGTTTGATATTTTTCCTGCATTTAATGATTTATTTTGAGCTAAATGACCCTGAGTTTGAAAAGCAGTAGAAATTAACTCTGAAAAGGTTGTAACTTGGCATGACATCATAATTTCATCCGCATAGCAACTTATAAAGAGTTGAGAGGGTTACGGCAAAAACTGGATGCACTTCATGTACAAATTGGACAATCTCATAAGAAGTATGAGGGTTTCGGACGAAAACTCATCTATTACAAAGGGACTTCATTTGTAATAAATTATTTTCATTCCATACTTTTTGTGTGTTCAATATGCACCATTCAAAGGCACATCATCAATTTTCAGCCCTTTCTGACTTCATTTTATATTTTTCATGCATTTAATGATTTATTTTGAGCTAAATGACCCTGAGTTTGAAAAGCAGTACAAATGAACTCTGAACAGGTTGTACCTTGGCATGACATCATAATTTAATCCGCATAGCAACTTCCAAAGAGTTGAGAGGGTTACGGCAAAAACTGGATGCACTTCGTGTACAAATTGGACAATCTCATAAGAAGTATGAGGGTTTCGGACGAAAACTCATCTATTACAAAGGGATTTCATTTTTAATAACTTATTTTAACTCCATAATTTTTGTGTGTGCAGTATGCACCATTCAAAGGCACATCATCAATTTTCAACCCTTTCTGACTTCATTTGATATTTTTCATGCATTTAATGATTTATTTTGAGCTAAATGACCCTGAGTTTGAAAACAGTACAAATGAACTCTGAACAGGTTTTAACTTGGCATGATATCATAATTTCATCCACATAGCAACTTCTAAAGAGTTGAGAGGGTTACGGCAAAAACTGGATGCACTTCGTGTACAAATTGGACAATCTCATAAGAAGTATGAGGGTTTCGGACGAAAACTCATCTATTACAAAGGGATTTCATTTTTAATAACTTATTTTAACTCCATACTTTTACGTGTTCAATATGCACCATTCAAAGGCACATCATCAATTTTCAACCCTTTCTGACTTCATTTGATATTTTTCATGCATTTAATGATTTATTTTGAGCTAAATGACCCTAAGTTTGAAAAGCAGTACAAATGAACTCTGAACAGGTTGTAACTTGGCATGACATCATAATTTCATCCGCATAGCAACTTCTAAAGAGTTGAGAGGGTTACGGTAAAAACTGGATGCACTTCGTGTACAAATTGGACAATCTCATAAGAAGTATGAGGGTTTCGGACGAAAACTCATCTATTACAAAGGGATTTCATTTTTAATAACTTATTTTAACTCCATACTTTTTGTGTGTTCAATATGCACCATTCAAAGGCACATCATCAATTTTCAACCCTTTCTGACTTCATTTGATATTTTTCATGCATTTAATGATTTATTTTGAGCTAAATGACCCTAAGTTTGAAAAGCAGTACAAATGAACTCTGAAAAGGTTGTAACTTGGCATGACATCATAATTTCATCTGCAAAGCAACTTATAAAGAGTTCAGAGGGTTACGGCAAAAACTGGATGCTCTTCGTGTACAAATTGGACAATCTCATAAGAAGTATGAGGGTTTCGGACAAAAACTCATCTATTACAAAGGGACTTCATTTTTAATAACTTATATTAACTCCATACTTTTTGTGTGTTCAGTATGTACCATTCAAAGGCATATCATCAATTTTCAACACTTTCTAACTCCATTTGATATTTTTCATGCATTTAATGATTTATTTTGAGCTACATGACCTTGAGCTTTAAAAACAGTACAAATGAACTCTGAAAAGGGTGTAACTTGCCATGACATCATAATTTCATCCACATAGCAACTTATAAAGAGTTGAGAGGGTTAGGACAAAAGCTGGATGCACTTCGTGTACAAATTGGAGAATCTCATAAGAAGTATGAGGATTTCGGACGAAAACTCATCTAATATAAATGGATTTCATTTATCATAACTTATTTTAACTCCATACTTTTTGTGTGTTCAATATGCACCATTCAAAGTCACATCATAATTTTTCAACCCTTTATGACTTCATTTGATATTTTTCATGCATTTAATGATTTATTTTGAGCTAAATGACCCTGAGTTGGAAAAGCAATACAAATGCACTCTGAAAAGGTTGTAACTTGGCATGGCATCATAATTTCATCCGCATAGCAACTTCTAAAGAGTTGAGAGGGTTACGGCAAAAACTGGATGCACTTCGTGTACAAATTGGACAATCTCTTAAGAAGTATGAGGGTTTCGGACAAAAACTCATCTATTACAAAGGGATTTCATTATTAATAACTTATTTTAACTCCATACTTTTTGTGTGTTCAATATGCACCATTCAAAGGCACATCATCAATTTTCAACCCTTTCTGACTTCATTTGATATTTTTCATGCATTTAATTATTTATTTTGAGCTAAATGACTGTGAGTTTGAAAAGCAGTACAAATGAACTCTGAACAGGTTGTAACTTGGCATGATATCGTAATTTCATCCGCATAGCAACCTCTAAAGAGTTCAGAGGGTTACGGCAAAAACTGGATGCACTTCGTGTACAAATTGGAGAATCTCATAAGAAGTATGAGGGTTTCGGACGAAAACTCATCTATTACAAAGGGATTTCATTTTTAATAACTTATTTTAACTCCATACTTTTTGTGTGTTCAATATGCACCATTCAAAGGCACATCATCAATTTTCAACCCTTTCTGACTTCATTTGATATTTTTCGTGCATTTAATGATTTATTTTGAGCTAAATGACCCTGAGTTTGAAAAGCACTACAAATGAACTCTGAAAAGGTTGTAACTTGGCATGACATCATAATTTCACCCACATAGCAACTTCTAAAGAGTTGAGAGGGTTACGGCAAAAACTAGATGCACTTCGTGTACAAATTGCACAATCTCATAAGAAGTATGAGGGTTTCGGACGAAAACTCATCTATTACAAAGGGATTTCATTTTCAAAAACTTAGTTTAACTCCATACTTTTTGTGTGTTCAATATGCACCATTCAAAGGCACATCATCAATTTTCAACCCTTTCTGACTTCATTTGATATTTTTCATGCATCTAATGATTTATTTTGAGCTAAATGACCCTGAGTTTGAAAAGCAGTACAAATGAACTCTGAAAAGGTTGTAACTTGGCATGACATCATAATTTCACCCACATAGCAACTTCTAAAGAGTTGAGAGGGTTACGGCAAAAACTGGATGCACTTCGTGTACAAATTGGACAATCTCATAAGAAGTATGAGGGTTTCGGACGAGAACTTATCTATTACAAAGGGATTTCATTTTTAATAACTATTTTAACTCCATACTTTTTGTGTGTTCAATATGCACCATTCAAAGGCACATCATCAATTTTCAACCCTTTCTGACTTCATTTGATATTTTTCATGCATTTAATGATTTATTTTGAGCTAAATGACCCTGAGTTTGAAAAGCAGTACAAATGAACTCTGAAAAGGTTGTAACTTGGCATGACATCATAATTTCACCCACATAGCAACTTCTAAAGAGTTGAGAGGGTTACGGCAAAAACTGGATGCACTTCGTGTACAAATTGGAGAATCTCATAAGAAGTATGAGGATTTCGGACGAAAACTCATCTATTACAAAGGGATTTCATTTTTAATAGCTTATTTTAACTCCATACTTTTTGTGTGTTCAATATGCACCATTCAAAGGCACATCATCAATTTTCAACCCTTTCTGACTTCATTTGATATTTTTCATGCATTTAATGATTTATTTTGAGCTAAATGACCCTGAGTTTCAAAAGCAGTACAAATTAACTCTGAAAAGGTTGTAACTTGGCATGACATCATAATTTCACCCACATAGCAACTTCTAAAGAGTTGAGAGGGTGACGGCAAAAGCTGGATGCACTTCGTGTACAAATTGGACAATCTCATAAGAAGTATGAGGGTTTCGGACGAAAACTTATCTATTACAAAGGGATTTCATTTTTAATAACTTATTTTAACTCCATACTTTTTGTGTGTTCAATATGCCCCATTCAAAGGCACATCATCAATTTTCAACCCTTTCTGACTTCATTTGATATTTTTCATGCATTTAATGATTTATTTTGAGCGAAATGACCCTGAGTTTGAAAAGAAGTACAAATGAACTCTGAAAAGGATGTAACTTCCATTACATCATAATTTCATCCGCATAGAAACTTCTAAAGAGTTGAGAGGGTTACGGAAAAAACTGGATGCACTTCGTGTACAAATTGGACAATCTCATCAGAAGTATGAGGGTTTCGAACGAAAACTCATCTACTACAAAGGGATTTCATTTTTAATAACTTATTTTAACTCCATCCTTATTGTGTGTTCAATATGCCCCATTAAAAGGCACATCATCAATTTTCAACCCTTTCTGACTTCATTTGATATTTTTCATGCATTTAATGATTTATTTTGAGCTAAATGACCCTGAGTTTGAAAAGCAGTAGAAGTGAACTCTGAAAAGGTTGTAACTTGGCATGACATCATAATTTCATCCACATAGCAACTTATAAAGAGTTGAGAGGGTTACGGCCAAAACTGGATGCACTGCGTGTACAAATTGGAGAATCTCATAAGAAGTATGAGGATTTCGGACGAAAACTCATCTATTACAAAGGGATTTCATTTTTAATAACTTATTTTAACTCCATATTTTTTGTGTGTTCAATATGCACCATTCAAAGGCACGTCATCAATTTTCAACCCTTTATGACTTCATTTGATATTTTTCATGCATTTAATGATTAATTTTGAGCTAAATGACCCTGAGATTGAAAAGCAGTACACATGAACTCTGAAAATGTTGTAACTTGGCATGACATCATAATTTCACCCACATAGCAACTTCTAAAGAGTTGAGAGGGTTACGGCAAAAACTGGATGCACTTCGTGTACAAACTGGACAATCTCATCAGAAGTATGAGGGTTTCGGACGAAAACTCATCTATTACAAAGAGATTTCATTTTTAATAACTTATTTTAACTCCATGCATTTTTTGTGTGTTCAATATGCACCATTCAAAGGCACCTCATCAATTTTCAACCCTTTCTGACTTCATTTGATATTTTTCATGCATTTAATGATTTATTTTGTGCTAAATGACCCTGAGTTTGAAAAGAAGTACAAATGAACTCTGCAAAGGTTGGAACTTGGCATGGCATCATAATTTAATCTGCATAGCAACTTCTAAAGATTTGAGAGGGTTACGGGAAAAACTGGATGCACTTCGTGTACAAAATGGACAATCTCATAAGAAGTATGAGCGTTTCGAACGGAAACTCATCTATTATAAAGGGATTTCATTTCTCATAATTTATTTCAACTCCATACGTTTTGTGTGTTCAATATGCACCATTCAAAGGCACGTCATCAATTTTCAACCCTTTCTGACTTCATTTGATATTTTTCATGCATTTAATGATTAATTTTGAGCTAAATGACCCTGAGTTTGAAAAGCAGTACAAATGAACTCTAAAAAGGTTCTAACTTGGCATGACATCATCCTTTCATCCGCATAGCAACTTCTAAAGAGTTGAGAGGGTTAGGACAAAAGCTGGATGCACTTCGTGTACAAATTCGACAGTCTCACAAGAAGTATGAGGATTTCGGACGAAAACTCATCTAATACAAATGGATTTCATTTTTAATAACTTATTTTAACTCCATACTTTTTGTGTGTTCAATATGCACCATTCAAAGGCACATCATCAATTTTCAACCCTTTCTGACTTCATTAGTTATTTTTCATGCATTTAATGATTTATTTTGAGCTAAATGACCCTGAGTTTGAAAAGCAGTACAAATGAACTCTGAAAAGGTTGTAACTTGGCATGGCATCATAATTTCATCTGCATAGCAACTTCTAAAGATTTTAGAGGGTTACGGGAAAAACTGGACGCACTTCGTGTACAAATTGGACAATCTCATAAGAAGTATGAGCGTTTCTAACGAAAACTCATATATTACAAAGGGTTTCATTTATAATAACTTATTTTAACTGCATACTTTTTGTGTGTTCAATATGCACGATTCAAAGGCACATCATCAATTTTCAACCCTTTCTGACTTCATTTGATATTTTTCATGCATTTAATGATTTATTTTGAGCTAAATGACCCTGAGTTTGAAAAGAAGTACAAATGAACTCTGAAAAGGTTGTAACTTGGCATGACATCATCCTTTCATCCGCATAGCAACTTCTAAAGAGTTTAGAGGGTTAGGACAAAAGCTGGATGCACTTCGTGTACAAATTCGACAGTCTCAGAAGAAGTATGAGGATTTCGGACGAAAACTCATCTAATACAAATGGATTTCATTTTTAATAACTTATTTTAACTCCATACTTTTTGTGTGTTCAATATGCACCAGTCAAAGGCACATCATCAATTTTCAACCCTTTATGACTTCATTTGATATTTTTCATGCATTTAATGATTTATTTTGAGCTAAATGACCCTGAGTTTGAAAAGCAGTACAAATGAACTCTGAAAAGGTTGTAACTTGGCATGGCATCATAATTTCATCTGCATAGCAACTTCTAAAGAGTTGAGAGGGTTATGGAAAAAACTAGATGCACTTCGTGTACAAATTGGACTATCTCATAAGAAGTATGAGGGTTTAGGACAAAAACTTATCTATTACAAAGGGATTTCATTTTTAATAACTTATTTTAACTCCATACTTTTTATGTGTTCAATATGTACCATTCAAAGGCACGTCATCAATTTTCAACCCTTTATTACTTCATTTGATATTTTTCATGCATTTAATGATTTATTTTGAGCTAAATGACCCTGAGTTTGAAAAGCAGTACAAATGAACTCTGAAAAGGTTGTAACTTGGCATGACATCGTAATTTGATCCGCATAGCAACTTCTAAAGAGTTGAGAGGGTTACGGTAAAACTGGATGCACTTCGTGTACAAATTGGACAATCTCATAAGAAGTATGAGGGTTTCGGACGAAAACTCATCTATTACAAAGGGATTTCATTTTCAAAAACTTATTTTAACTCCATACTTTTTGTGTGTTCAATATGCACCATTCAAAGTCACATCATTAATTTTCAACCCTTTCTGACTTCATTTAATATTTTTCATGCATTTAATGATTTATTTTGAGCTAAATGACCGTGAGTTCGAAAAGCAATACAAATGAACTCTGAAAAGGTTGTAGCTTGGCATGACATCATAATTTCACCCACATAGCAACTTCTAAAGAGTTGACAGGGTTACGGCAAAAACTGTATGCACTTCGTGTACAAATTGGACAATCTCATAAGAAGTATGAGGGTTTCGGACGAAAACTCATCTATTACAAAGGGATTTCATTTTCAAAAACTTATTTTAACTCCATACTTTTTGTGTGTTCAATATGCACCATTCAAAGGCACATAATCAATTTTCAACCCTTTCTAACTTCATTTGATATTTTTCATGCATTTAATGATTTATTTTGAGCTAAATGACCCTGAGTTTGAAAAGCAGTACAAATGAACTCTGAAAAGGTTGTAAGTTGGCATGACATCATAATTTCACCCACATAGCAACTTCTAAAGAGTTGAGAGGGTTACGGCAAAAACTGGATGCACTTCGTGTACAAATTGGACAATCTCATAAGAAGTATGAGGGTTTCGGACGAAAACTCATCTATTACAAAGGGATTTCATTTTTAATAACTTATTTTAACTCCATACTTTTTGTGTGTTCAATATGCCCCATTCAAAGGCACATCATCAGTTTTCAACCCTTTTTGACTTCATTTGATATTTTTCATGCATTTAATGATTTATTTTGAGCTAAATGACCCTGAGTTTGAAAAGCAGTACAAATGAACTCTGAAAAGGTTGTAACTTGGCATGACATCATAATTTTATCCGCATAGCAACTTGTAAAGAGTTGAGAGGGTTACGGAAAAAACTGGATGCACTTCGTGTAGAAATTGGACAATCTCATCAGAAGTATGAGGGTTTCGGACGAAAACTCATCTATTACAAAGGGATTTCATTTTTAATAACTTATTTTAACTCCATGCTTTTTGCGTGTTCAATATGCCCCATTCAAAGGCACGTCATCAATTTTCAACCCTTTATGACTTCATTTGATATTTTTCATGCATTTAATGATTAATTTTGAGCTAAATGATCTTGAGTTTGAAAAGCAGTACAAATGAACTCTGAAAAGGTTGTAACTTGGCATGACATCGTAATTTGATCCGCATAGCAACTTCTAAAGAGTTGAGAGGGTTACGGTAAAACTGGATGCACTTCGTGTACAAATTGGACAATCTCATAAGAAGTATGAGGGTTTCGGACGAAAACTCATCTATTACAAAGGGATTTCATTTTCAAAAACTTATTTTAACTCCATACTTTTTGTGTGTTCAATATGCACCATTCAAAGTCACATCATTAATTTTCAACCCTTTCTGACTTCATTTAATATTTTTCATGCATTTAATGATTTATTTTGAGCTAAATGACCGTGAGTTCGAAAAGCAATACAAATGAACTCTGAAAAGGTTGTAGCTTGGCATGACATCATAATTTCACCCACATAGCAACTTCTAAAGAGTTGACAGGGTTACGGCAAAAACTGTATGCACTTCGTGTACAAATTGGACAATCTCATAAGAAGTATGAGGGTTTCGGACGAAAACTCATCTATTACAAAGGGATTTCATTTTCAAAAACTTATTTTAACTCCATACTTTTTGTGTGTTCAATATGCACCATTCAAAGGCACATAATCAATTTTCAACCCTTTCTAACTTCATTTGATATTTTTCATGCATTTAATGATTTATTTTGAGCTAAATGACCCTGAGTTTGAAAAGCAGTACAAATGAACTCTGAAAAGGTTGTAAGTTGGCATGACATCATAATTTCACCCACATAGCAACTTCTAAAGAGTTGAGAGGGTTACGGCAAAAACTGGATGCACTTCGTGTACAAATTGGACAATCTCATAAGAAGTATGAGGGTTTCGGACGAAAACTCATCTATTACAAAGGGATTTCATTTTTAATAACTTATTTTAACTCCATACTTTTTGTGTGTTCAATATGCCCCATTCAAAGGCACATCATCAGGTTTCAACCCTTTTTGACTTCATTTGATATTTTTCATGCATTTAATGATTTATTTTGAGCTAAATGACCCTGAGTTTGAAAAGCAGTACAAATGAACTCTGAAAAGGTTGTAACTTGGCATGACATCATAATTTTATCCGCATAGCAACTTGTAAAGAGTTGAGAGGGTTACGGAAAAAACTGGATGCACTTCGTGTAGAAATTGGACAATCTCATCAGAAGTATGAGGGTTTCGGACGAAAACTCATCTATTACAAAGGGATTTCATTTTTAATAACTTATTTTAACTCCATGCTTTTTGCGTGTTCAATATGCCCCATTCAAAGGCACGTCATCAATTTTCAACCCTTTATGACTTCATTTGATATTTTTCATGCATTTAATGATTAATTTTGAGCTAAATGATCTTGAGTTTGAAAAGCAGTACAAATGAACTCTGAAAAGGTTGTAACTTGGCATGACATCATAATTTCACCCACATAGAAACTTCTAAAGAGTTGAGAGGGTTACCGCAAAAACTGGATGCACTTCGTGTACAAACTGGACAATCTCATAAGAAGTATGAGGGTTTCAGAGGAAAACTCATCTATTAAAAAGGGATTTCATTTTTAATAACTTATTTTAACTCCATACATTTTGTGTGTTCAATATGCACCATTCAAAGGCACATCATCAATTTTCAACCCTTTCTGACTTCATTTGATATTTTTCATGCATTTAATGATTAATTTTGAGCTAAATGACCCTGAGTTTGAAAAGCAGTACAAATGAACTCTAAAAAGGTTCTAACTTGGCATGACATCATCCTTTCATCCGCATAGCAACTTCTAAAGAGTTGAGAGGGTTAGGACAAAAGCTGGATGCACTTCGTGTACAAATTCGACAGTCTCACAAGAAGTATGAGGATTTCGGACGAAAACTCATCTAATACAAATGGATTTCATTTTTAATAACTTATTTTAACTCCATACTTTTTGTGTGTTCAATATGCACCATTCAAAGGCACATCATCAATTTTCAACCCTTTCTGACTTCATTAGTTATTTTTCATGCATTTAATGATTTATTTTGAGCTAAATGACCCTGAGTTTGAAAAGCAGTACAAATGAACTCTGAAAAGGTTGTAACTTGGCATGGCATCATAATTTCATCTGCATAGCAACTTCTAAAGATTTTAGAGGGTTACGGGAAAAACTGGACGCACTTCGTGTACAAATTGGACAATCTCATAAGAAGTATGAGCGTTTCTAACGAAAACTCATATATTACAAAGGGTTTCATTTATAATAACTTATTTTAACTGCATACTTTTTGTGTGTTCAATATGCACCATTCAAAGGCACATCATCAATTTTCAACCCTTTCTGACTTCATTTGATATTTTTCATGCATTTAATGATTTATTTTGAGCTAAATGACCCTGAGTTTGAAAAGCAGTACAAATGAACTCTGAAAAGGTTGTAACTTGGCATGACATCATCCTTTCATCCGCATAGCAACTTCTAAAGAGTTTAGAGGGTTAGGACAAAAGCTGGATGCACTTCGTGTACAAATTCGACAGTCTCAGAAGAAGTATGAGGATTTCGGACGAAAACTCATCTAATACAAATGGATTTCATTTTTAATAACTTATTTTAACTCCATACTTTTTGTGTGTTCAATATGCACCAGTCAAAGGCACATCATCAATTTTCAACCCTTTATGACTTCATTTGATATTTTTCATGCATTTAATGATTTATTTTGAGGTAAATGACCCTGAGTTTGAAAAGCAGTACAAATGAACTCTGAAAAGGTTGTAACTTGGCATGGCATCATAATTTCATCTGCATAGCAACTTCTAAAGAGTTGAGAGGGTTATGGAAAAAACTAGATGCACTTCGTGTACAAATTGGACTATCTCATAAGAAGTATGAGGGTTTCGGACAAAAACTTATCTATTACAAAGGGATTTCATTTTTAATAACTTATTTTAACTCCATACTTTTTATGTGTTCAATATGTACCATTCAAAGGCACGTCATCAATTTTCAACCCTTTATTACTTCATTTGATATTTTTCATGCATTTAATGATTTATTTTGAGCTAAATGACCCTGAGTTTGAAAAGCAGTACAAATGAACTCTGAAAAGGTTGTAACTTGGCATGACATCGTAATTTGATCCGCATAGCAACTTCTAAAGAGTTGAGAGGGTTACGGTAAAACTGGATGCACTTCGTGTACAAATTGGACAATCTCATAAGAAGTATGAGGGTTTCGGACGAAAACTCATCTATTACAAAGGGATTTCATTTTCAAAAACTTATTTTAACTCCATACTTTTTGTGTGTTCAATATGCACCATTCAAAGTCACATCATTAATTTTCAACCCTTTCTGACTTCATTTAATATTTTTCATGCATTTAATGATTTATTTTGAGCTAAATGACCGTGAGTTCGAAAAGCAATACAAATGAACTCTGAAAAGGTTGTAGCTTGGCATGACATCATAATTTCACCCACATAGCAACTTCTAAATAGTTGACAGGGTTACGGCAAAAACTGTATGCACTTCGTGTACAAATTGGACAATCTCATAAGAAGTATGAGGGTTTCGGACGAAAACTCATCTATTACAAAGGGATTTCATTTTCAAAAACTTATTTTAACTCCATACTTTTTGTGTGTTCAATATGCACCATTCAAAGGCACATAATCAATTTTCAACCCTTTCTAACTTCATCTGATATTTTTCATGCATTTAATGATTTATTTTGAGCTAAATGACCCTGAGTTTGAAAAGCAGTACAAATGAACTCTGAAAAGGTTGTAAGTTGGCATGACATCATAATTTCACCCACATAGCAACTTCTAAAGAGTTGAGAGGGTTACGGCAAAAACTGGATGCACTTCGTGTACAAATTGGACAATCTCATAAGAAGTATGAGGGTTTCGGACGAAAACTCATCTATTACAAAGGGATTTCATTTTTAATAACTTATTTTAACTCCATACTTTTTGTGTGTTCAATATGCCCCATTCAAAGGCACATCATCAATTTTCAACCCTTTTTGACTTCATTTGATATTTTTCATGCATTTAATGATTTATTTTGAGCTAAATGACCCTGAGTTTGAAAAGCAGTACAAATGAACTCTGAAAAGGTTGTAACTTGGCATGACATCATAATTTTATCCGCATAGCAACTTGTAAAGAGTTGAGAGGGTTACGGAAAAAACTGGATGCACTTCGTGTAGAAATTGGACAATCTCATCAGAAGTATGAGGGTTTCGGACGAAAACTCATCTATTACAAAGGGATTTCATTTTTAATAACTTATTTTAACTCCATGCTTTTTGCGTGTTCAATATGCCCCATTCAAAGGCACGTCATCAATTTTCAACCCTTTATGACTTCATTTGATATTTTTCATGCATTTAATGATTAATTTTGAGCTAAATGATCTTGAGTTTGAAAAGCAGTACAAATGAACTCTGAAAAGGTTGTAACTTGGCATGACATCATAATTTCACCCACATAGAAACTTCTAAAGAGTTGAGAGGGTTACCGCAAAAACTGGATGCACTTCGTGTACAAACTGGACAATCTCATAAGAAGTATGAGGGTTTCAGAGGAAAACTCATCTATTAAAAAGGGATTTCATTTTTAATAACTTATTTTAACTCCATACATTTTGTGTGTTCAATATGCACCATTCAAAGGCACATCATCAATTTTCAACCCTTTCTGACTTCATTTGATATTTTTCATGCATTTAATGATTTATTTTGAGCTAAATGACCCTGAGTTTGAAAAGCAGTACAAATGAACTCTGAAAAGGTTGTAACTTGGCATGACATCATCCTTTCATCCGCATAGCAACTTCTAAAGAGTTTAGAGGGTTAGGACAAAAGCTGGATGCACTTCGTGTACAAATTCGACAGTCTTAGAAGAAGTATGAGGATTTCGGACGAAAACTCATCTAATACAAATGGATTTCATTTTTAGTAACTTATTTTAACTCCATACTTTTTGTGTGTTCAATATGCACCATTCAAAGGCACATCATCAATTTTCAACCCTTTATGACTTCATTTGATATTTCCATGCATTTAATGATTTTTTTTGTGCTAAATGACCCTGAGTTTGAAAAGCAGTACAAATGAACTCTGAAAAGGTTGTAACTTGACATGGCATCATAATTTAATCTGCATAGCAACTTCTAAAGATTTGAGAGGGTTACGGCAAAAACTGGATGCACTTCGTGTACAAATTGGACAATCTCATAAGAAGTATGAGCGTTTCGAACGAAAACTCATCTATTACAAAGGGATTTCATTTATAATAACTTATTTTAACTCCATACTTTTTGTGTGTTCAATATGCACCATTCAAAGGCACATCATCAATTTTCAACCCTTTCTGACTTCATTTGAAATTTTTCATGCGTTAAATGATTTATTTTCAACTAAATGACCCTGAGTTTGAAAAGCAATACAAATGAACTCTGAAAAGGTTGTAACTTGGCATGACATCATACTTTCATCCGCATAGCAACTTCTAAAGAGTTGAGAGGGTTAGGACAAAAGCTGGATGCACTTCGTGTACAAATTCGACAATCTCACAAGAAGTATGAGGATTTCGGACGAAAACTCATCTAATACAAATGGATTTCATTTTTAATAACTTATTTTAACTCCAAACTTTTTGTGTGTTCAATATGCACCATTCAAAGGCACATCATCAATTTTCAACCTTTATGACTTCATTTGATATTTTCATGCATTTAATGATTTATTTTGAGCTAAATGACCCTGAGTTTGTAAAGCAGTACAAATGAACTCTGAAAAGGTTGTAACTTGGCATGGCATCATAATTTCATATGCATAGCAACTTCTAAAGAGTTGAGAGGGTTACGGCAAAAACTGGATGCACTTCGTGTACAAATTGGACAATCTCATAAAAAGTATGAGGGTTTCGGACGAAAACTCATCTATTACAAAGGGATTTCATTTTTAATAACTTATTTTAACTCCATACTTTTTGTGTGTTCAATATGCCCCATTCAAAGGCACATCATCAATTTTCAACCCTTTCTGACTTCATTTGATATTTTTCATGCATTTAATGATTTATTTTGAGCTAAATGACCCTGAGTTGGAAAAGCAGTACAAATGAGCTCTGAAAAGGTTGTAACTTGGCATGACATCATAATTTTATCCGCATAGCAACTTCTAAAGAGTTGAGAGGGTTACGGAAAAAACTGGATGCACTTCGTGTAGAAATTGGACAATCTCATCAGAAGTATGAGGGTTTCGGACGAAAACTCATCTATTACAAAGGGATTTCATTTTTAATAACTTATTTTAACTCCATGCTTTTTGCGTGTTCAATATGCCCCATTCAAAGGCACGTCATCAATTTTCAACCCTTTATGACTTCATTTGATATTTTTCATGCATTTAATGATTAATTTTGAGCTAAATGATCCTGAGTTTGAAAAGCAGTACAAATGAACTCTGAAAAGGTTGTAAGTTGGCATGACATCATAATTTCACCCACATAGAAACTTCTAAAGAGTTGAGAGGGTTACGGCAAAAACTGGATGCACTTCGTGTACAAACTGGACAATCTCATAAGAAGTATGAGGGTTTTAGAGGAAAACTCATCTATTAAAAAGGGATTTCATTTTTAATAACTTATTTTAACTCCATACATTTTGTGTGTTCAATATGCACCATTCAAAGGCACATCATCAATTTTCAACCCTTTCTGACTTCATTTGATATTTTTCATGCATTTAATGATTTATTTTGAGCTAAATGACCCTGAGTTTGAAAAGCAGTACAAATGAACTCTGAAAAGGTTGTAACTTGGCATGACATCATCCTTTCATCCGCATAGCAACTTCTAAAGAGTTTAGAGGGTTAGGACAAAAGCTGGATGCACTTCGTGTACAAATTCGACGGTCTTAGAAGAAGTATGAGGATTTCGGACGAAAACTCATCTAATACAAATGGATTTCATTTTTAGTAACTTATTTTAACTCCATACTTTTTGTGTGTTCAATATGCACCATTCAAAGGCACATCATCAATTTTCAGCCCTTTATGACTTCATTTGATATTTCCATGCATTTAATGATTTATTTTGTGCTAAATGACCCTGAGTTTGAAAAGCAGTACAAATGAACTCTGAAAAGGTTGTAACTTGACATGGCATCATAATTTAATCTGCATAGCAACTTCTAAAGATTTGAGAGGGTTACGGCAAAAACTGGATGCACTTCGTGTACAAATTGGACAATCTCATAAGAAGTATGCGCGTTTCGAACGAAAACTCATCTATTACAAAGGGATTTCATTTATAATAACTTATTTTAAGTCCATACTTTTTGTGTGTTCAATATGCACCATTCAAAGGCACATCATCAATTTTGAACCCTTTCTAACTTCATTTGAAATTTTTCATGCGTTAAATGATTTATTTTCAGCTAAATGACCCTGAGTTTGAAAAGCAATACAAATGAACTCTGAAAAGGTTGTAACTTGGCATGACATCATACTTTCATCCGCATAGCAACTTCTAAAGAGTGGAGAGGGTTAGGACAAAAGCTGGATGCACTTCGTGTACAAATTCGACAATCTCAGAAGAAGTGTGAGGATTTCGGACGAAAACTCATCTAATACAAATGGATTTCGTTTTTATTAACTTATTTTAACTCCAAACTTTTTGTGTGTTCAATATGCACCATTCAAAGGCACATCATCAATTTTCAACCCTTTATGACTTCATTTGATATTTTCATGCATTTAATGATTTATTTTGAGCTAAATGACCCTGAGTTTGTAAAGCAGTACAAATGAACTCTGAAAAGGTTGTAACTTGGCATGGCATCATAATTTCATCTGCATAGCAACTTCTAAAGAGTTGAGAGGGTTATGGAAAAAACTGGATGCACTTCGTGTACAAGTTGGACTATCTCATAAGAAGTATGAGGGTTTCGGACAAAAACTTATCTATTGCAAAGGGATTTCATTTTTAATAACTTATTTTAACTCCATACTTTTTGTGTGTTTAATATGCACCATTCAAAGGCACATCATCAATTTTCAACCCTTTATGACTTCATTTCATATTTTTCATGCATTTAATGATTTATTTTCAGCTATATGACCCTGAGTTTGAAAAGCAGTACAAATGAACTCTGAACAGGTTGTAACTTGGCATGATATCATAATTTCATCCACATAGCAAGTTCCAAAGAGTTGAGAGGGTTACGGCTAAAACTGGATGCACTTCGTGTACAAATTGGACTATCTCATAAGAAGTGTGAGGGTTTCGGACAAAAACTCATTATTAAAAAGGGATTTCATTTTTAATAACTTATTTTAACTCCATACTTTTTGTGTGTTCAATATGCACCATTGAAAGGCACATCATCAATTTTCAATCCTTTCTGACTTCATTTGAAATTTTTCATGCGTTAAATGATTTATTTTCAGCTAAATGACCCTGAGTTTGAAAAGCAATACAAATGAACTCTGAAAAGGTTGTAACTTGGCATGACATCATACTTTCATGCGCATAGCAACTTCTAAAGAGTTGAGAGGGTTAGGACAAAAGCTGGATGCACTTCGTGTACAAATTCGACAATCTCAGAAGAAGTATGAGGATTTCGGACGAAAACTCATCTAATACAAATGGATTTCATTTTTAATAACTTATTTTAACTCCAAACTTTTTGTGTGTTCAATATGCACCATTCAAAGGCACATCATCAATTTTCAACCTTTATGACTTCATTTGATATTTTCATGCATTTAATGATTTATTTTGAGCTAAATGACCCTGAGTTTGTAAAGCAGTACAAATGAACTCTGAAAAGGTTGTAACTTGGCATGGCATCATAATTTCATCTGCATAGCAACTTCTAAAGAGTTGAGAGGGTTACGGCAAAAACTGGATGCACTTCGTGTACAAATTGGACAATCTCATAAAAAGTATGAGGGTTTCGGACGAAAACTCATCTATTACAAAGGGATTTCATTTTTAATAACTTATTTTAACTCCATACTTTTTGTGTGTTCAATATGCCCCATTCAAAGGCACATCATCAATTTTCAACCCTTTCTGACTTCATTTGATATTTTTCATGCATTTAATGATTTCTTTTGAGCTAAATGACCCTGAGTTTGAAAAGCAGTACAAATGAACTCTGAAAAGGTTGTAACTTGGCATGACATCATAATTTTATCCGCATAGCAACTTCTAAAGAGTTGAGAGGGTTACGAAAAAACTGGATGTACTTCGTGTAGAAATTGGACAATCTCATCAGAAGTATGAGGGTTTCGGACGAAAACTCATCTATTACAAAGGGATTTCATTTTTAATAACTTATTTTAACTCCATGCTTTTTGCGTGTTCAAGATGCCCCATTCAAAGGCACGTCATCAATTTTCAACCCTTTATGACTTCATTTGATATTTTTCATGCATTTAATGATTAATTTTGAGCTAAATGATCCTGAGTTTGAAAAGCAGTACAAATGAACTCTGAAAAGGTTGTAACTTGGCATGACATCATAATTTCACCCACATAGAAACTTCTAAAGAGTTGAGAGGGTTACGGCAAAAACTGGATGCACTTCGTGTACAAACTGGACAATCTCATAAGAAGTATGAGGGTTTCAGAGGAAAACTCATCTATTAAAAAGGGATTTCATTTTTAATAACTTATTTTAACTCCATACATTTTGTGTGTTCAATATGCACCATTCAAAGGCACATCATCAATTTTCAACCCTTTCTGACTTCATTTGATATTTTTCATGCATTTAATGATTTATTTTGAGCTAAATGACCCTGAGTTTGAAAAGCAGTACAAATGAACTCTGAAAAGGTTGTAACTTGGCATGACATCATCCTTTCATCCGCATAGCAACTTCTAAAGAGTTTAGAGGGTTAGGACAAAAGCTGGATGCACTTCGTGTACAAATTCGACAGTCTTAGAAGAAGTATGAGGATTTCGGACGAAAACTCATCTAATACAAATGGATTTCATTTTTAGTAACTTATTTTAACTCCATACTTTTTGTGTGTTCAATATGCACCATTCAAAGGCACATCATCAATTTTCAGCCCTTTATGACTTCATTTGATATTTCCATGCATTTAATGATTTATTTTGTGCTAAATGACCCTGAGTTTGAAAAGCAGTACAAATGAACTCTGAAAAGGTTGTAACTTGACATGGCATCATAATTTCATCTGCATAGCAACTTCTAAAGATTTGAGAGGGTTACGGCAAAAACTGGATGCACTTCGTGTACAAATTGGACAATCTCATAAGAAGTATGCGCGTTTCGAACGAAAACTCATCTATTACAAAGGGATTTCATTTATAATAACTTATTTTAAGTCCATACTTTTTGTGTGTTCAATATGCACCATTCAAAGGCACATCATCAATTTTGAACCCTTTCTGACTTCATTTGAAATTTTTCATGCGTTAAATGATTTATTTTCAGCTAAATGACCCTGAGTTTGAAAAGCAATACAAATGAACTCTGAAAAGGTTGTAACTTGGCATGACATCATACTTTCATCCGCATAGCAACTTCTAAAGAGTTGAGAGGGTTAGGACAAAAGCTGGATGCACTTCGTGTACAAATTCGACAATCTCAGAAGAAGTGTGAGGATTTCGGACGAAAACTCATCTAATACAAATGGATTTCGTTTTTAATAACTTATTTTAACTCCAAACTTTTCGTGTGTTCAATATGCACCATTCAAAGGCACATCATCAATTTTCAACCCTTTATGACTTCATTTGATATTTTCATGCATTTAATGATTTATTTTGAGCTAAATGACCCTGAGTTTGTAAAGCAGTACAAATGAACTCTGAAAAGGTTGTAACTTGGCATGGCATCATAATTTCATCTGCATAGCAACTTCTAAAGAGTTGAGAGGGTTATGGAAAAAACTGGATGCACTTCGTGTACAAGTTGGACTATCTCACAAGAAGTATGAGGGTTTCGGACAAAAACTTATCTATTGCAAAGGGATTTCATTTTTAATAACTTATTTTAACTCCATACTTTTTGTGTGTTTAATATGCGCCATTCAAAGGCACATCATCAATTTTCAACCCTTTATGACTTCATTTCATATTTTTCATGCATTTAATGATTTATTTTCAGCTATATGACCCTGAGTTTGAAAAGTAGTACAAATGAACTCTGAACAGGTTGTAACTTGGCATGACATCATAATTTCATCCACATAGCAAGTTCCAAAGAGTTGAGAGGGTTACGGCTAAAACTGGATGCACTTCGTGTACAAATTGGACTATCTCATAAGAAGTGTGAGGGTTTCGGACAAAAACTCATCTATTAAAAAGGGATTTCATTTTTAATAACTTATTTTAACTCCATACTTTTTGTGTGTTCAATATGCACCATTCAAAGGCACATCATAAATTTTCAACCCTTTCAGACTTCATTTGATATTTTTCATGCATTTAATGATTTATTTTGAGCTAAATGACCCTGAGTTTGAAAAGCAGTACAAATGAACTCTGAAAAGGTTGTAACTTGACATGACATCATAATTTGATTCTCATAGAAACTTCTAAAGAGTTGAGAGGGTTACGGCAAAAATTGGATGCACTTTGTGTACAAATTGGAAAATCTCATAAGAAGTATTTCGCACGAAAACTCATATATTACAAAGGGATTTCATTTTTAATAACTTATTTTAACTCCATACTTTTTGTGTGTTCAATATGCACCATTAAAAGGCACATCATCAATTTTCAACCCTTTATGACTTCATTTGATATTTTTCATGCATTTAATGATTTATTTTGAGCTAAATGACCCTGAGTTTGAAAAGAAGTACGAATGAACTCTGAAAAGGTTGTAACTTGGCATGGCATCATAATTTCATCTGCATAGAAACTTCTAAAGAGTTGAGAGGGTTACGGAAAAAGCTGGATGCACTTCGTGTACAAATTGGACTATCTCATAAGAAGTACGAGGGTTTCGGACGAAAACTTATCTATTACAAAGGGATTTCATTTTTAATAACTTATTTTAACTCCATACTTTTTGTTTGTTCAATATGCACCATTCAAAGTCACATCATCAATTTTCAAACCATTCTGACTTCATTTGATATTTTTCATGCATTTAATGATTTATTCTGAGCTAAGTGACCCTGAGTTTGAAAAGCAATACAAATGAACTCTGAACAGGTTGTAACTTGGCATGACATTATAATTTCATCCGCATAGCAACTTCTAAAGAGTTGAGAGGGTTATGGCAAAAACTGGATGCACTTCGTGTACAAATTGGAGAATCTCATAAGAAGTATGAGGGTTTCGGACGAAAACTCATCTATTACAAAGGGATATCATTTTTAATAACTTATTTTAACTCCATACTTTTTGTGTGTTCAATATGCACCATTCAAAGGCACATCATCAATTTTCAACCCTTTCTGACTTCATGTGGTATTTTTCATGCATTTAATGATTTATTTTGAGCTAAATGACCCTGAGTTTGAAAAGCAGTACAAATGAACTCTGAAAAGGGTGTAACTTGGCATGGCATCATAATTTCACCCACATAGCAACTTCTAAAGTGTTGAGAGGGTTACGGCAAAAACTGGATGCACTTCGTGTACAAATTGGACAATCTCATAAGAAGTATGAGGGTTTCGAACGAAAACTCATCTATTACAAAGGGATTTCATTTTTAATAACTTATTTTAACTCCATACTTTTTTTGTGTTCAATATGCACCATTCAAAGGCACATCATCAATTTTCAACCCTTTCTGACTTCATGTGGTATTTTTCATGCGTTTAATGATTTATTTTGAGCTAAATGACCCTGAGTTTGAAAAGCAGTACAAATGAACTCTGAAAAGGTTGTAACTTGGCATGGCATCATAATTTCATTCTCATAGAAACTTCTAAAGAGTTGAGAGGGTTACGGCAAAAACTAGATGCACTTTGTGTACAAATTGGACAATCTCATAAGAAGTATTTCGCACGAAAACTCGTATATTACAAAGGGATTTCATTTTTAATAACTTATTTTAACTCCATACTTTTTGTGTGTTCAATATGCACCATTCAAAGACACAACATCAAGTTTCAACCCTTTCTGACTTAATTTGATATTTTTCATGCATTTAATGATTTATTTTGAGCTAAATGACCCTGAGTTTGAAAAGCAGTACAAATGAACTCTGAAAAGGTTGTAACTTGGCATGACATCATAATTTCATCCGCATAGCAACTTATAAAGAGTTGAGAGGGTTACGGCTAAAACTGGATGCACTTTGTGTACAAATTGGACAATCTCATAAGAAGTATGAGGGTTTCGGACAAAAACTCATCTATTACAAAGGGATTTCATTTTTAATAACTTATTTTAGCTCCATACTTTTTTTTGTTTAAATATGCACCATTCAGGACCCAGAATGTTAATCTCTTCTACTAGGTGAACTAGAACGTGCGTCATAATATTGAAGAAGGATGGAGGGAACACCAACTCGAAACTGACAAGACATTGGACCAGGTCATTCTGTAACCTTGGTAGGATTTCTGGATCGATTACCTTTTGAGAAATTGCATTGAGGAATGCGCATAGCTTCACAATGGCTAATCGAACATTTTCCGGTAGAAGCCCCCTAAGTGCAACCGGAAGTAATTGCGTCATAATCACGTGGCAGTCATGAGACTTTAGATTTTGAATTTTTTTTCTCTGCCATATTTATTATTCCCTTTATGTTCGACGAGAAGCCAGACGGGACCTTGATACTGAGCAGGCATTCAAAAAAGATTTCCTTCTCTTCTTTCGTAAGAGCGTAGCTGGCAGGACCTTGATACTGCTTTGGAGGCATGCCGTCTTTTTTGCTAATTCTTTGCTTGTCCTCCCGTGCCTTCGGTGTATCTTTTGTCTTTCCATACACGCCCAAGAAGCCTAGCAGGTTCACAAAAAGATTCTTCGTCACGTGCATCATGTCGATTGCATTGCGGACCTCTAGGGCTTTCCAATATTCAAGTTCCCAAAATATAGATTTCTTCTTCCACATGGGTGCGTGTCCGTTAGCATCATTCAGAACAGATTGTCTGCCAGGACCCTTTCCAAAGATTACCTATAAATCCTTGACCATATCAAATATATATTCACCAGTACGGAGGCCAGGCTTCTTCCGATTATATGGCTCACCTTTGAAATGGTTGCCTGCCTTTCTTAAGATATGCTTGATCGATCGAAATCGACAATGTCCTAGGTACACATTCTTCTTACATTTATCCAAATATATACTTTCAGTATCATCTAAACAGTGCATGCATGCATTGTATCCCTTGTTTGTATGTCCTGAAAGGTTACTAAGAGCAGGCCAATCATTGATGGTTACAAACAGCAACACTCATAGGTCAATTTCCTTCTGTGTGTGCACATCCCACACACGTACACCTGGTTTTTTCCACAACTATAGAAGTTCATCAACTAGTGGCCTTAGGTAGACATCAATGTCATTGCCGGGTTGCTTAGGGCCTTGGATGAGCACTGGCATCATAATGAACTTCCGCTTCATGCACAACCAAGGAGGAAGGTTGTAGATACATAGAGTCACGGGCTAGGTGTTGTGACTGGAGCTCTGCTCCCCAAAAGGATTCATGCCATTTGTACTAAGACCAAACCATAAGTTCGTTGCATCAGCTACAAAGTCCTCGAACTCTCTCTCGATTTTTCTCCACTACGACCCATCAGCGAGTGCTCTCAACATCCCGTCTTTCTTACGTTCTTCTTTGTGCCATCGCAACAACTTGACATGCTCTTTGTTTTGGAACAAACGTTTCAACCATGATATTATAGGAGCATACCACATCACCTTGTCAGGAACCCTCTTCCTGTGGCGTTCGCCCTCCACATCACCGGGGTCATCGCGAGGGATCTTTTACCGCAGTGCACCGCATACCGGGCATGCATCCAAATTCTCGTACTCCTCACCGTGGTAGAGGATGCAATCATTAGGGCATGCATGTATCTTCTGCACCTCTAATCCGAGAGGGTAGACAACCTTCTTTGCTTTGTATGTACTTTAAGGCAATTCGTTATCCTTTGGAAGCATCTTCTTTATCATCATCAACAATTCTTGAAATCCCTTGTCAGTTACACCATTCTTTGCCTTCCATTGTAGCAATTCCAGCATGGTACCCAGCTTTTTCTGGTCATCTTCACAATTTGGATACAATAATTTCTTGTGATCATCTAACATGCGTTTCAACTTCAACCTCTCCTTATCATTTTTGCAGTTTCTCTTTGCATCAGCAATGACCCAACCCAAATCATAAGCGGGCTCATCTGATGCCTCTTCTTCATCTTCCCCCATTGATGCCTCTTCTTCAGCCTCCCCCATTGTTGTATTAGCAAAAGGATAGTTGTCATCATCGTCTTCTTCTTCATTGTCTTCCATTATAACCCCTCTTTCTCCGTGCTTGGTCCAACAGCTATAGCCGGACATGAAACCGGACTTCAGCAGGTGGTAGTGAAGGGTTTTTGAGGTAGAGTAATTCCTATCATTCTTACAGTCATCACATGGACAACACATGAAACCATTCTGCTTGTTTGCCTCAGCCACACGAATAAAATCATGCAGGCCATTAAGAAACCCTGGACTTAGTCGGTCATCGTACATCCATTGTCGGCTCATGTTCACTACACAACATCGAAGTGACCAAATTAATACAACTTCATCATCACATTACAACCAAAAGTAGAGCTAGCAGTGACCAAATGTTATTACTGCAAATAATGGATACTTATAGTTCATACATACATGTCATAAAACAACACCAACTATCTAAAACATGTAAATACAACAACAAATGCGATCATAATCGCAACTAAAGTAACAATTGAGCCAACAGTATAATGATACCAAGCCTCTTTATCAATGTCATATTTTCTAATCTTTCTAAGCTTCAAGCGCATTCCAGCCATCTTGTTCTTGTGATTATCGACGATATTGGCAACATGCAACTCCAATCCCATCTTCTCATCTTCAGTTCTTTTCAATTTTTCTTTCAAATGATCAATTTCTTTTTCAGCTTGTGTTAATTTCTCAAGCAGAATTGCATAGTCGGTTGGAATTTCTGGTTCAACTACTTCCTGTAGAAAAAAATATCTACCTCAATTTGGTGGCATAATTAATTTTCATAGACATTAGATGATGTGTGAAATAGTTATAAAAGATAATGACATACCACATCTGAATCATAGTCTGGACGAGGGCCGACGTGGGCGGATACCATAACCATGACACTATAGAATAACTAACAATAATACAAGTAAGCAAATCGTACACGCAGCTATCTAAATCACACAAGTATTTTTTTAAAAAGATTTTCAGAATAACAAGAGGCTCACCAAGGTGGCCGGTGCCGCGATGAGACGGTGCGAACGATCGACGGTGGTTAGGATGGCCAGGGATGGGAAGGCACCAAATAAACAACACCTACACATATGCAACCTAACAAGTTAATTTGAGATCAAATTGCATATAAATCAAATAAACTCCCACAAATCACATATCACATATCTTTGAGTATACCACAAGCTAATCTAGCAATGAGAGATGAAGGAGAAAAGTTGCTAACCTTTATGAACACTTGGATAGATGGGGTGCCTTTAAATCTTGACAAATCCTTGGTAAAATGGAGGATGACCTTCGAGCAAGAAGAAGAACATGGAAAGGCACCAAATAAACCACACCCACACATATGCAACCTAACAAGTTAATTTGAGCTCAAATTGCATATAAATCAAATAAACTCCCACAAATCACATATCACATATCTTTGAGCATACCACAAGCTAATCTAGCAATGAGAGATGAAGCAGCAAAGTTGCTAACCTTTATGAACACTTGGATAGATGTGGTGCCTTTAAATATTGAAAAATCCTTGGCAAAATGGAGGATGAGCTTCGAGCAAGAAGAAGAATAGGGGAGAAAACAGAGAAATGAGAGCCCTTTCGATCGGCTGGCGGACGAAGCGTATATGTAGGAAGCCTTTAGTACCGGCTGGTGACACCAACCGGTACTAAAGGTTGCCCTTTAGTACGGGTTGGTGTCACCAGCCGGCACTAAAGGTGCAAGCGGGGCCCAAGTCTGACAAATAGCCTGCCATGCCCCCTTTAGTACCGGCTCGTGACACGAACCGGTAATAAAGGTCCCTCACGAGCCGGTACTAAAGGTCGCCCTGCTCCTAGCCGTTGGAGCCGGCATGAACCGGGACTAATACCGTCTTTAGTACCAGCTCGTGACCAGACCGGGACTAATGCTCGGGACGAAAGGTCTGTTTTCTACTAGTGTGCATGTGTGAAAGTGACATGGCATGTGTAGATGCCCGTCTAGGGCCTCTGAGTTGTGGCCCCTCTCCATGGACGGCAGTGTCGCTGTCTAGGGGGCTAGGGTTAGTGCGGTCGGTGGGGTTTCCCGGTGTAACAATGCCACCAACATAGAGCATCGGGTCCTATTGCATGTGTGAAAATGATGTGGCATGCATAGGACATTTAAAAACTTCCTCGGGTCATTTCAAAGTAAATTAGAATGATTGCAAAAAATAAATACACATATGCCGATGGCTAAGCCGGCGGCATTGATTGCACACGTGGCCCCACAACCTATGCTGACGGCTAAGCCGTCGGCATAGGTGGACATTATCCACTCACCCTGATGGATTCTCTTGCACTCACCTCCTCCACCCTATCCACTCGACCCCCACTACTCCTCTCCACTCGACCCTGACCCGCCGCCGCCACCCCCTCCTCGCCGCCCGTCGCCGCCGTCCTTGTCGCCTCCGCCCTACCCGCCCCGCCTGTCGCCGCAGCGAGGCCTTCTTCCCCGCCCATGCCCGCTTCGGCTCCGAGTTGCTCGTGCCCCGCCAGCTGGCCCGCGTTCCTCCTCTGGTCTGGCTGCCCCCTTCCTCGCCACCTTCCCTACCCCCTCCGCCCCTGTCACCACCTCCCCTGCCCTCCCCCCTCACCACCTCCGCCACCCCTCCGCCCCTGTCACCACCTCCCCCGGCCCCCATCGGTCCTCCTGTCATGCCCCTACTCCCTCCCCTCGGTGAGCTCCCCGATCACCATGCTCGCCTTAATTTTTTTCTTATGTTGTTAGGTAGTTTAATGTTTTGTGTAGTATTTAGTAGAAATAGATGAATAGATATATGGATGTTAGATACATGGATGAAATGGTAGAGAGTAAAAATGTGAAAAAAATTAGGTGAACATATTTTCAGTTTCTTTTACAATTATTTGTGTGTAATATTTAGTAGAAATAAATGAACAGATAGATAAATATATATATATACGGATGTTTGATAGATGAATGTAGATAGATAGATGGATATAGATAGATGAATGTAGATAGATAGATGGATGTAGATGGATAGATTGATGAATAGATAGATCGATGTACATATATTAGATGTATGCTTTGTTTAAAAACTAAAGTGTCAATGTTGTATGTGATGTGATGACCTAAAAAATTCCGCTCGATGAAATTTACAGGCTTTGTTGTGTTGCATCTCCATGGAGTGATCTTTGATGTCGTAGCTGTTGGACCCTGATCGTCCCTCCGCTGTTCGACTACTTCCTCTATAGCCGAGGGTGAGCTACGAATCCACCTTCACCTTCTAGGGTTTTTTAATCATGTCACTAGATTTTCTTTTCATGTCAAGTCGCGTAACCTAGGCGTCTCCCATTCGAAAGGGTTGCATTGATAAATATGCATTCAATTGCATATTTATGACTATAGCTCTTTCGGATTGTCCAGCGTTTTCCATGGAGAGCCCGAGGATGTGTAGATTGGGTACGTTCTCCATGTTCCACCCTGTTCCGAGACAGGATTTCGGCGATGCCTCCCATTTGTTCTCCGGAGCACTTTCTCTCGGCTATTTACCGAGACATGTATCTGGAGAACAGCGGGGAGGTGCTGGCAAAATTTTGTCTCGAAACAAGGTAGAGCATGAAGTACGTACTCAATTTAGACATCCTCAGGTGGGATTAGGACCCATCTTTATCTATTAGAGATGTTGGTGGATTCAACGCAGAAGAAAATAAAAATATGATGTGATTAATTCAAATGAATCCTTATTTTTTTTGTATGGCTCCCAATAAAATAGAGGATGGCAGATAATCAGTGGATGTACAGTGGTTTTATCTGTCGGAATCGAGTAACATCATAGTGGATCATGAAAACCTATTTGTATTTGAAGGATATATTCCGTAGTCCAATGAGAATTATCCCACCATGCCCATGTGCGAGATGTGGCAGACGTCACCGTAAAAATCAGAAGGACATGACTGACCACCTTCGCATGCACGGATGTATTCCAAACTTTGACATGCCACCGATAAACTTAGCTGAGCATGACCGTGGCAGAGAGGAGGTGATGCGACAATACATCGATGGTTATGAAGATGACGGGGTCAGGGACATGCTAGATGATGTCAGTGCTGTAGAAACGGCAAATGTGACACCTTTAGAGAATGAACTGGAGGAGCCGGAGGCAATCGCAAAGGCCTTCTTGGAGGTCTTGGCCTCATCGAAGAAACCTATTTATGAGGGTGCTGAAATATCTCAGCTAGATGCCATCTCGCAACTTATTGCAGTCAAGGCTGAGTACGGCTGTAGCCAGAAATGCTTTGAAGCATTCCTAGGAGTATGGGCTAACAGCCTCCCCGAGGGTCATCAACTGCCAAAAGGCATGTATGCTACAAAGAAAATCATGAAGGCACTCTCTATGGATTATAAGAAAATACATGTTTGTCGAAGAATTGCCTTTTGTTTAGGCACGAGTATGCGGATGACAAGTACTTTAGGGAGTGTGGTTCGTCTCGGTACCTTGAGGTGGTCGATGAGGATGGTGAGAAAAGGCGGCTAACCATCCCCGCTAAGGTTCTTCGGTATCTCAATTTCATACAAAGACTACAGCGCCTTTTCATCACAGAGGAGTCTTCCAAAATGATGAAGTGGCACAAGGAAGGTAAAAGGTATCATCCAAACAAAATCGTACATCCATCAGAAGGTGAAGCATGGAAGTCGTTCGATGAAGAATACCCCGAGGAAGCAGTAGAGGCTGGGAATGTCAGAGTTGCAATAACAGGTGATGGGGTCAATCCATATGGTATGTCGACCAATCCATACAGCTGCTGGCCCATGTTTGTTATTCCGCTTAATCTCCCTCCAGGTGTCCTAATGCAACACAACACCATGTTCTTGTCGCTGATTATTCAAGGGCCTGAACACCCGGGGAAGAATTTGGCAGTGTTTATGCAGCCGCTTGTGGATGATTTGCACCATTCTTGGCACTTCCCAAGGTTGACATACGACCGACATCTGCAAAAAAATTCTTGATGAAAGTTTGGTTGATGTATTGCATGCATGACTTTCTCGGCTATGCTCTATTCTGCGGATGGTGTACAAGAGGGAAGATGACATGCCCAGTGTGCACGCAGGCTCTGCGTTTGATTTGGCTGCACAAGGGTGGCAAGTATTCATCCTTTGACCTGCATCGACAGTTCCTCCCTCCAGACCATCCAGACATGAAAGACAAGAAGAACTTCACGAAAGGTCGGGTTGTCCATGAAGTATCCGAGATTCCAACATTTTTAGGGGCAGATGTTCTTGCTCAGCTAAAAGCTCTCAAGCTAAAGTCAAAGGCAAAGGCAAAGGAAAACGCTTCGAGGGATATGGTGAGACGCACAACTGGACTCACATTACCCCCTTCTCGAAGCTTCCCTATTTCAAGGACCTCAAACTTCCTTACAACATTGATGTGATACACACCGAAAAGAATGTCGTAGATTAAGGATGGCAATTTTACCCATGGGTATGGGTACCCATACCCGTGGGTATCGTACCCGAATGGGCAGGGTTTGGGCACACTTTTATACCCATGGGTGGTACCCATACCCTACCCGTTAAGTCATGGGTAGGGTACGGGTATATCCTTGTACCCGTGGGTATACCCATACCCTCTCTGCTTGTGAACTAATGTTAAGTTGTCATCAATTAATCATTAATTTCTCAAGTGACTCATCTACTCCTATTGACTTATGAGTATGTTGTCATTTCTAAATTTTTATAGTTGTCATGTACTCACCTACCTATTATTGAGTTGAGATAATTGATTGTTTTTTGAAATGTGATATCAATGATGTAAAATTATGAACAACTTGTGTACTATTTGTTCTACCCGTCGGGGACCCAATGGGTACGGGTACCCATCGGGTATGGGTATGGGTAAAGTTTCATACCCATGGGTACGGGTATGGGTAGAATTTTGTACCCACCGACTATACGTGTATGGGTATGGTATTGCTCTACGCTACCCATACCCTACCCATTGCCATCCTTATCGTAGAGTCCCTTTTCTGCATGATCCTCAACATTCCTGATAAGATGAAGGATAACCTGAAAGCTAGAGCCGATCAACAGAGAATTTGTGATAGACCATGTCTAAACATGAAGCCTCCCACGGGCGGTCGAAGAAGCTAGTTCAAGCCAGATGCTGACTTTGTCCTTAAACCGCCAGAAAAGAAGGAAGTACTTATCTAGATCAAACTCATTTTGAAGTTCATCGATGGTTACGCATCGAATATAAGTAAGGGAGTCAATCTTTCAATGGGCAAAGTGACCGGGCTCAAGAGTCATGACTACCATGTGTGGATTGAGCGGATAATGCCGGTGATGGTTCAAGGCTATGTCCCCGAGCATGTCTGGCGAGTGCTTGCCGAACTAAGCCATTTCTTCCACACACTCTGTGCTAAAGAGGTAAGTAAAGATGTGATTGAACAATTGCATAAGAAGGCACCGGAGTTGATAGTCAAGCTAGAGAAGATCTTTCTGCCAGGCTTCTTTACTCCGATGACACATCTCATTCTGCACCTCGCAAAGAGGTATTGTTGGGGGGGGGGCTGTGTAGAATCATTGGTAGTACGGCCTTGAGAGACAGAACAAGCATCTCCGACAGAAATGTGGAAACAAAGCTAAGATTGAAGCTACCATAGCTGAGGTTGTTATCCTAGAGGAGGTGTCAAACCTCAGGACATCGTACTATGCATACCGTGTTCCCCATCTGCATAATAAGGTGCCTCGATACAATATAGAAGATCCCAAGTATCAACCGAAGATCCATCTATTCAACGGGCAAGGTGGCAGGGCTGGGACCTCGAAATCTTATAACATGCCACGATAAGAGTGGGAGGACCTTATGTTCTATGTCTTGCACAACATCAAGGAAGTCAAGGAAGTGTGGATGAGGTAATACCACTCCACCATTCCTTTATGTCTTGCACTTAGTCTCGGTCTAACACTGCTTCTCTTCTTTTAGTGATTTCGTCCTAGAGGAATGGACGGGAATGAATCCTCCTACTAAGGCATAGGCACTTACTCTTCTCCGTCATGGAAACCCTAGAAATAAAATTTGTGTTGCTTGGTTCATGGAGAAAGTAATTTTCCACATCCCCCTATTAAATAGGTAGTTCAACATTTATTAGTTAACCGAACTAATGCACCCAACAATTTCAATTATACTTGTAGGGAAAAGATCCGAACATATCTATGGATGATGAATTGAGATGGGTTTCCAACGGTTTTGACCCTGCCGTCATGACATGTAAAAAGTATGATGTGAATGGGTATCGCTTCCATACAGAGGAGCACCAGAACAGCCGGCCTGATCCCAAAACTATAAATACCGGAGTGTTCACCCCCGGTCAAAATTCAGTAAACTAGTACAGAAGGGTACAAAATATATACGAGATTACGTTCTGCAAAGGGCGTGAAACCCTAAGTCTACCAGTGTTCAAATGTTGATGGTTCGATCCGCAGGAGGGGTAGAGACATACGCCTTCCATTAGTTTGGTCTATGTTAAACCATCAACCGTCTATGTTGGAGCTGATCTATTCATTGCGGCTACCCAAGCTACACAAGTTTATTATTTGCCTTACCCATGCCAGAAAGAGTACCTACGGGGTTGGGAAGTTGTGTTCAAGGTGTCACCACATGGTAAGATACCGGACCCGGACGAAGATAATTACTACAACATTAACCCCATGACATACGAGGGAGTGTTCTATCAAGAGCAACCTGATAATGATGTGGTCAGAAAGGATGATGCTAGACAATTGAGTGATGATGATGTGGATCCAAACGATGAAGATGCACGGAATGATGGTGAGACCATTGTTAATGAAAATGACATACTTATGCTAGAAAAGTTAAATGAAGACGCTGACGACGAGGAAGAGCCTCCACCTCCGTCAGACAACGAAGATGATATGATTGATACTGATGATGAGACCAAGCAAGAAATCGGTTACAGCAATGATGATTCGTATGGGTTCTAGCAGATGTACGTTTCATGTCTTTTTTCCTATGGTTTAGGAATATGCCTTTTATGCTTATTTTTAATGTGTTTATTAGTCCTTATTATTATGCTTTTTCCTTCATTATTAATGTACTAATTTTTTATTCTAGTTTCAATGCAGGTCCGTGGAACATGGGCAAGGGGGAGGCCGACGGCGCGGGTTTCATATGCAAGGTTGTCGGCATTGCTAGTCGGAGTGGTCGAGCACGTACTGTTACCCCCCGACTACTTGAGGATGACTCCTCATAGGAAGAGCGACTAATATGTTCCCCTAGAGGAGGAGGGGGCGGGAGGAGAGCCCATGGAGGGCGAGGGGGTGGTGGGAGAGCCACTAGAGGGGGTCGCGGCCAGAAAGAGCACACCCTCACTGACTTAGGGGTGTTGTCTTTGAGGCCTTCCTCTAGTGAGGTACCCTCTGCCGAGGAGGAGGAGGATGATGATGATGAGGTGGTTCGTGAGAAGGGGGTGAGGAGGAGGAGGAGGAGGCAGGCGGGGATGATGGTGGTGGCGGGGATGATGATGGTGGTGGGGACGCTGGTGGTGGCGGGGATGATGGTGGTGGCGGGAATGGAAACAATAAGGGATGGCTGCGTGGTAACACAAAGGTCCCGAAGCTTATTCGTACTACCGAGGAGCACAAGTGGCTCACTGAGCCCAAGGGGATAGAGTAAGTTCCACTTAACAATTTCAATAATAATTTAATTATTTTGCTTGTCACATGCTAATATTTTCATTATTTAAATCTTTTGCTTGTCACATGCTAATATTTTCATTCTTTATATCTTTTGCAGTAATTGGGTACATCCTAAAGGGGCTCGTGTTCCCAACGGAATCATCACTGTCTTGCTAAAGGAATACTGGCCGGGGCTGTACTGTCCGGATCCAGTCAGGCACCCAGATCTTTGGGTTTTGGCCAAGACCTGGGAGCACTGGGAAGCGCCCCCCACGTAGAGTATGTGACCCATGCTAAGGTCGTGATCACTAATTTTTGGGTGAGTTCTCTTCACAAGCACACATCCATTCTGGTTTCAGGAATGATTTAACTCATGGCATCTTCCATTCTGGTTTCATGAATGATTGTAGAAATACTATCGAGTTCTTTCGGAGCACAAGGCCACTGCCGACGAGATCATGCTGCGCTAAGCGAATAAGAAGGCCCGCCAGATGCAGTACGAGGTGCGCTTGGTGGCCATCACGTAATACTATCATGACTATCTTAGTGTGGAGATGACGAAGGAATAAGCAAAGACGTGGAACATTACCTTGGAGAGGGACGAGTACTTGTCGGTAAGTATTAATGATTTTTCATTCTGAAGTTTGTGGTAAATTTCATCGTTTCATGTTAGACATGCCATTATGCTTCCATTATGTAGGTGTGTCCAAATTGGTGTTATGGAAAAGACGAGTCCTGGGCGGCATTGGTCGACCTGTGGTGTGGTCAGGATGAAGCCTGGGCAGCTACGAGCAGCAAAAACAAGGCTAACCGAGGGAAGGAGGGAGTACATGCTCACGAAAACCGGAACCACTTTCTCCACAAGGCACTTCAGGTATGACTAACCTCTCATTAAACAATCTTCTTCTATTTACCATCACTTTTTTATGTATGACTAACATCTGTTTGTTGGTGCAGGAGGAAAAACTCAAGAGGCCACTCTCACACATGAAGGCGTGGGAGATCGCCCATACTCGGAGGAGGCCCAAGCCTGGCGAAGACAAGTACTACGGCAACACCGTGGAGAAGAAGAAGAACTACTCTGCGGCGTATCTGAATCTACATCCTGACACACCTGACCCCATAAAGGCGCCTTTGCATGACAAGGTGGTGGTTGGCATGGGGCCGAAGGCTCATGGTCAGTAGCCGGTCCTGGATGCTATGATCACTCCTTCTATCTCCTACACACAGCTCCGAGCTACGGACAAAAGCCAGAGACATCGAACGCCCATGACCACTACACAGTCACATTCCCTCCTATCCGAGCAGCACTCTGTAAGTATTTTTCCCTCCTATCTTCATTGCTCACTTTATTTTCTGCATTGAGATGTTTAATGAGTTCCATCACGTCATATTGTAGGCCTACATGGAGTACACACGCCAAGAGACCATGGCGTGGAGCGTGCGAGTTGCAGCAGTCCAGGTGTTGGAAATATGCCCTAGAGGCAATAAATAAAGTGTTTATTATTATATTTATTTGTTCATGATAATTGTTTATTGTCCATGCTATAATTGTATTGATTGGAAACACATTACATGTGTGGATAAATAGACAACACTTTGTCCCTAGTATGCCTCTAGTGAACTAGCTCGTTGATCAAAGATGGTCAAGGTTTCCTAGCCATTGACATGTGATGTCATTTGATAATGGTATCACATCATTAGGAGAATGATGTGATGGACAAGACCCAAACTAAAAATGTAGCATATGATCGTATCAGTTTATTGCTACTGTTTTCTACGTGTCAAGTATATGTTCCTATGACCATGAGATCATGCAACTCACGGACACCAGAGGAGTGCCTTGTGTGCATCAAACGTCGCAACGTAACTGGGTGACTATAAAGGTGCTCTACAGGTATCTCTGAGGGTGTCTGTTTGGTTGTCATGGATCAAGACTGGGATTTGTTACTCCGTGTGACGGAGAGGTATCTCAGGGCCCACTCGGTGATACAACATCACAATAAGCCTTGCAACCAACGTAAATAAGTGTTAGTCATGGGATCTTGTATTACGGAATGAGTAAAGATACTTTCCGGTAACAAGGTTGAACTAGGTATGGAGATACCGATGATCGAATCTCGAGCAAGTAACATACCAAAGAACAAAGGGAACATCATACGGGATTAACTAAATCCTTGACACAAAGGGTTCGACCAATAAAGATCTTCGTAGAATATGTAGGAACCAATATGGGCATCTAGGTCCCGCTATTGGTTATTGACCGTAGAGGTGTCTCGATCATGTCTACATAGTTCTCGAACCCGCAGGGTCTGCACACTTAAGGTTCGGTGACGTTTCGGTAGTATAGAGTTATGTATGGCGGTGACCAAAGGTTGTTCGAAGTCCCGGATAAGATCCCGGATGTCACGAGGTGCTCCGAAATGGTCCAGAGATAAATATTGATATATAGGAAGTCCTATTTTGGTCGCGGGAAAAATTTGGGGCTCATCGGTAGTGTACCGGGAGACCATCGGGAGGGGTATTTCGACCCAAGAGGCTACATGGGCTGTGGGAGGGTGAATACCAGCCCTTAGTGGGCTGGTGGAAGTCCCACACAAGGCCCATGCAGCTGGGAAAGAAAATCCCAAAGAGAAAAGGTGGAAAAAGGCAAAAAGGGAAGGAGTCCTAGTCCTACTAGGATTGGAGGAGGATTCCTCCTCTCCTCACACTTCGGCCGAAGCCTAGAGGGCTTGGCCCTTGCGCCAAGCCTCCTCCTCTCTTCCTCTTATATATACTAGAGGTTTTAGGGTTTTTGCACTAGTTATTCAGCCACGTGCTACCCTCTCCTATAGTGCATAGTTTCTCCTGTAGATCGGTTTTCTACAGTGATTAGGCGAAGCCCTGTCGGAATAGCTCCACCACCATCGCCGCAGCGCCATCATGCTGCCGAAGAACTCGTCTAACTCTTCGCTCCCTCTTGCTGGGTCAAGAAGGTGGAGATCATCATCAAGCTGTACGTGTGCTAAACGCGGAGGTGCCGTCCGTTCGGTGCTTGATCGGGACGGATCGTGATTGGATCGCAGGACGCTCGGAGATTTGGATCGCGAAGACGTTCGACTACACCAACCGCGTTTCTTAACACTTCCTGCTTAGCGATCTACAAGGGTATGTAGGTCCACTCTCCCTCTCGTAGATGCTCATCACCATGGATAGATCTTGCGTGCGCGTAGGAAATTTTTTGTTTCCCATGCAACGTTCCCCTAAAGTGGCATCATGAGCTAGGTCTATGTGTAGATGAGATCTCGAGTAGAACACAGAGTTTGTGGGCATTGATGCTTAGATTGCTTCCTCCCTTGGTCGTGTTTTGGTTCAGTGGTATTGTGGGATGAAGCGGCCCGGACCAACCTTACTCCTACGCTTACGAGAGACCAGTTCCATCAACTGACGTGTAACCTCGTTGCACAAAGAAGGCTGGCGGGTGCCTATTTCTCCTACTTTAGTTGGATCGGATTCGAGAAAGGCAGTCGTTGAGAAGGTTCAAAAGCAACTTATGTATCACCGTTGTGGTTTATGCGTAGGTGAGAATTGTTCTTGCTAGATACTCGTAGCAGCCACGTAAAACATGCAACAACAATTAGAGGACGTCTAACTTGTTTTTGCAGGGTATGTTGTGATGTGATATGGCCAATGACATGACCTGATATATGTGATGTATGAGATGATCATGTGTTGTATAGAATATCACGACTTGCATGTCGATGAGTACGGCAACCGGCAGGAGCCATAGGGTTGTCTTTAATTATTGTATGACTTGCGTGTCAATCATTAAGCGCTATGTAATACTTTACTTTATCGCTAAACGTTAGCAATAGCAGTAGAAGCATGATGGGCGCGACAACCCCGATGGCGACACGTTGATGGAGATCAAGATGATGGAGATCATAGTGTCGTGCCGGTGACGATGGAAGATCATGCCGGTGCTTTAAAGATGGAGATCAAAAGCACAAGTTCATGGCCATATCATGTCACTTATGATATGCATGTGATGTTAATCCTTTTATGTACCTTGTTTTTCTTAGGACGGCAGTAGCATTATAAGGTGATCCCTCACTTAAGTTTCAAGATGAATTGTGTTCTCCCCGAGTGTGCACCGTTGCGAAAGTTTGTCGTGTCGAGACACCACGTGATGATCGGGTGTGATAGACTCTACGTTCAGATACAACGGGTGCAAGCCAGTGTTGCACATGCAGAACACACGGGTTAAACTTGATGAGCCTAGCATGTATAGACATGGCCTCGGAACATAAGAGACCAAAAGGTCAAACATGAGTCATATAGTAGATATGATCAACATGACGATGTTCACCATTGAAACAACCTCAACTCACGTGATGATCGGACTTGAGTCGGTGAATTTGGATCATGTGACACTCAGATGACCTAAGGGATGTCAATTTGAGTGGGAGCTTTAGTAATTTGATTAACTAAACTCATTATCTTGAACAATAGTCTAAGTAACCTTTGCATATTTATGTTGTAGATCAATGGCTCGCGCAGTAGCACCCCTGAATTTTCATGCGTTCCTAGAGAAAGCTAAGTTGAAAGATTATGGAAGTAACTTTGTTGACTGGATCCGTAATCTTAGGATTATCCTCACGGCTTTCCAGAAATCATATGTCCTTAATGCACCGCTTGGTGACCAGCCAGAAGACATGTCATCCGAAGACGTTAAGAACGCTTGGGAGGCACGTTCTGGAGATTACTGAATGGTTCAGTGTGCAATATTGTATGGCTTAGAACTGGGACTTCAAAGACGTTTTGAATGTCATGGAGCATATGAGATGTTCCAGGAGTTGAAGTTTATCTTTCAGAAGAATGCCCGAATCGAGAGGTATGAGACCTCCGATAAGTTCTATGCTTGCAAAATGAAGGAGAACGGGTCTATCAGTGAGCATATACTCAGAATGTCTGGGTATTCAAATCGTCTAGCGGAGTTGGGAATTGCCCTTCTGCCAGAGGTGATCACTGACAGAGTTCTTCAATCACTGCCACCTAGTTACAAGAGCTTTGTGATGAACTATAACATGCACGGGATGAACAAGTCAGTCAGTGAGCTATTTGCGATGCTAAAAGTCGCTGGGTCTGAAATCCATAAAGAACATCAAGTGTTGATGGTCAATAAAACCACGAGTTTCAAGAAGAATGGCAAGGGCAAGGGCAAGAAGGGTAAAACCAAGAAGGATGGCAAAGCAGTTGCTACTCCTGTAAAGAAGCCCAAGCATGGACCCAAGCCAGAAACTGAGTGCTTTCATTGCAAGGGCACTGGTCACTGGAAGCAGAACTGCCCCAAGTACCTGGCTGACAAGAAGGCGGCCAACGACAAACAAGGTATATATGATATACATGTTATTGATGTGTACCTTACTAGCTCTCGTTGTAGTGCCTGGGTATTTGATACCGGTTCGGTTGCTCATATTTGCAACTCAAAACAGGAACTACGGAATAGACGAAGGCTGGCAAAGGATGAAGTGACGATGCGCATGGGAAATGGTTCCAAGGTTGACATGATCGCCGTCGGCACGCTCTCTCTTCGATTACCATCGGGATTAGTGATGAACCTGAAAAATTGTTATTTAGTGCCTGCGTTAAGCATGAACATTATATCTAGATCTTGTTTATTGCGAGACGGTTACACATTTAAATCAGAGAATAATGGTTGTTCTATTTATATGAGTAATATCTTTTATGGTCATGCACCCAATGTGAGGGGTTTATTCATATTGAATCTTGATAGTGATGACACGCATGTTCATAACATTGATGCCAAAAGATGTAGAGTTGATAATGATAGTACCACTTTCTTATGGCACTGCCGTTTAGGTCATATTGGTGTAAAACGCATGAGGAAGCTCCATGCTGATGGACTTTTGGACTCACTTGATTTTGAATCACTTGACACATGTGAACCATGCCTCATGGGCAGGATGACTAAAACGCCATTCTCTGGAACAATGGAACGGGCATGTGACTTATTGGAAATCATACATACTGATGTGTGCAGTCCAATGAATGTTACAGCGCGTGGTGGATATCGTTATTTTCTCACTTTCACTGATGACTTAATGAAACACAAGTCTGAAATGTTTGAAAAGTTCAAGCAATTTCAGAGTGAAGTTGAGAATCAACGTAATGAGAAGATTAAATTCATGCGATCTGATCGAGGAGGTGAATATCTGAGTTATGAGTTTCGCAGTCACTTAAGACAGTGTGGAATTTTTTCACAATTGACACCGCCTGGAACACCATAGTGTAATGGTGTGTCCGAACGTCGTAATCCAACCTTATTAGATATGGTGCGTTCTATGATGTCTCTTGTCGATTTGCCATTATCGTTTTGGGGTTATGCATTAGAGATAGCTGCATTCACTTTAAATAGGTCACCATCGAAATCCATTGAGACGACGCCATATGAACTATGGTTTGGCAAGAGGCCAAAGTTGTTGTTTCTTAAAGTTTGGGGATGTGATGCTTATGTCAAAAAGCTTCAGCCTGACAAGCTGGAACCCAAAGCGGAGAAATGCGTCTTCATAGGATACCCGAAAGAGACAGTCGGGTATACCTTCTATCTCAGATCCAAAGGCAAAGTGTTTGTCACTAAGAACGGAACATTTCTTGAGAAAGAGTTTCTCTCGAAACAATTGAGTGGGAGGAAAATAGAGCTTGATGAGTTTATTGAACCTTTTCTTCAACTAGAGAGTAGCGCAGCGCAGAAAGATGTTTCTGTGGAACCTACGACGGTTGAAGTGGAAGTTAATGATGATGATCATGAAGCTTCGGATCAAGTTACTATTGAACCTCGTAGGTCGACAAGGGCGCGTACTTCTCCTGAGTGGTACGACAACCCTTGTGGTAAAACGGTAATGTCACCGTCTATAAAGCTCGACTTGTGGCAAAGGGTTTTTCACAAGTTCAAGGAGTTGACTACGATGAGATCTTCTCATCCGTAGCGATGCGTAAGTCTGTCAGAATCATGTTGGCAATAGCTGCTTATTTCGACTATGAAATTTGGAAGATGGATGTCAAAACAGCGTTCCTCAACGGTTTCCTTGAGGAAGAGTTGTATATGATACAACCATACGGTTCTGTCGATCCAAAGAATGCTGACAAAGTTTGCAAACTCCAGCGATCCATTTATGGGCTGGTGCAAGCATCTCGGAGTTGGAATAAGCGCTTTGATGAGGTGATCAAAGCGTTTGGATTTATACAAGTTTATGGAGAAGCTTGTATTTACAAGAAAGTGAGCGGGAGCTCTATAGCGTTTCCAATATTATATGTGGATGACATATTGCTGATTGGAAACCATATAGAAATGCTGGAAAGCGTGAAGGAATATTTGAACAAGAGTTTTTCAATGAAGGACCTTGGAGAAGCTGCTTTCATATTAGGCATTAAGATCTATAGAGATAGATCGAGACGCTTAATAGCACTTTCACAAAGCACATACCTTGATAAAGTTTTGAAGAAGTTCAAAATGGATCAGTCCAAGAAGGGCTTCTTGCCTGTGTTACAAGGTGTGAAGTTGACTAAGACTCAATGCCCAGTGACTGCAGAAGTTAAAGAAAAGATGAGTGTCATCCCCTATGCTTCAGCCATAGGCTCTATCATGTATGCAATGCTGTGCACAAGACCCGATATCAGCCTTGGCATAAGTATGGGCGGAAGGTTTCAAAGTGATCCTGGAATGGAGCACTGGGCGGCGGTCAAGAATATCCTTAAGTACCTGAAAAGGACTAAGGAGATGTTTCTTGTTTATTGAGGTGATGAAGAGCTCGTCGTAAAGGGTTACATCGATGCACGCCTTGACATTGATCCGGATGACTCTAAGTCGCAAACCGGAGACGTATTTATTCTCAACGGGGGAGCGGTAAGCTGGTGCACTTCCAAGCAAAGCGTGGTAGCTGATTCTACATGCGAAGCGGAGTACATCGCAGCCTTGGAGGCGGCAAAGGAAGGTGTCTGGATGAAGCAGTTCATGACAGATCTTGGAGTAGTGCCCAGTGCACTGAATCCAATGACTCTGTTCTGTGATAACACTGGTGCCATTGCTCTGGCCTAGGAACCAAGGTTTCACAAGAGGACCAGACACATAAAGTGATGCTTCAACTCCATCCGCCATTACATAGAGGAGAAGGACATAAATATTTGCAAAGTGCACACTGATTTGAATGTTGCAGACCCGTTGACTAAACCTCTTCCAGGGGCTAAACATGATCAACACCAGGACTGCACGGGTGTTCGATTCATTACAATGTAAATCACATAGTGATGTGAACTAGATTATTGACTCTAGTGCAAGTGGGAGACTATTGTAAATATGCCCTAGAGGCAATAAATAAAGTGTTTATTATTATATTTCCTTGTTCATGATAATTTTTTATTGTCCATGCTATAATTGTATTGATTGGAAACTTATTACATGTGTGGATAAATAGAAAACACTTTGTCCCTAGTATGCCTCTAGTGAACTAGTTCGTTGATCAAAGATGGCCAAGGTTTCCTAGCCATTGAAATGTGATGTCATTTGATAATGGGATCACATCATTAGGAGAATGATGTGATGGACAAGATCCAAACTACAAATGTAGCATATGATCATATCAGTTTATTGCTACTTTTTTCTACATGTCAAGTATATGTTCTTATGACCATGAGACCATGCAACTCACGGACATCGAAGGAGTGCCTTGTGTGTATCAAATGTCGCAACGTAACTGGGTGACTATAAAGGTGCTCTAATGGTATCTCCGAGGATGTCTGCTGGGTTGGCACGGATCAAGACTGGGATTTGTTACTCTGTGTGACGGAGAGGTATCTCAGGGCCCACTCGGTAATACAACATCACAATAAGCCTTGCAAGCAATATGACTAAGTGTTAGTCACGGAATCTTGTATTACGAAATGAGTAAAAAGACTTGCCGGTAACGAGATTGAACTAGGTATGGAGTGATACGTCTCCAACGTATCTATAATTTTTTATTGTTCCATGCTATTATATTATCAACTTGGGATGTTTTATATGCATTTATATGCGATTTTATATCATTTTTGGGACTAACTTATTAACTCAGTGCCCAGTGCCAGTTTCTGTTTTTTCCGTGTTTTTGACCTTTTTCAAATAAGAATATTAAACGGAGTCCAAACAGAATAAAACCTTCGAGATGATTTTTTCCGCAACAGAAGGGATCCAGAAGACTTGAGAACCAAGGCAGAGGGCCACGGAGGAGGCCACGAACCCCCTAGGCGCGTGCCAGGGGGGTGGGCGGGCCTAGCAGGCTCGTGGGCCCCCCGTGCCTCCTTTGCCCGACCTTTTTCGCCTATAAATTCCCTAAAATCCCAAAACCTACAGAGAGAGCCACGAAAATACTTTTCCGCCACCACAAGCTTTTGTTTCCGCGAGATATCATTTGGGGACCGTTTGGGTGCCCTGACGGAGGGGGATTCGGACACGGAGGGCTTCTTCATCAACACCATTGCCTCTCCGATGATGCGTGAGTAGTTCACCACAGACCTTCGGGTCCATAGCTAGTATCTAGATGGCTTCTTATCTCTCTTGGATCTTCAATACAAAGTTCTCCATGATCTTCATGGAGATCTATCCGATGTAACTTTCTTTTGCGGTGTGTTTGTCGAGATCCGATGAATTGTGGATTTATGATCAGATTATCTATGAATATTATTTGAGTCTCCTCTGATTTCTTATATGCATGATTTCGTATCCTTGTAAGTCTCTTCGAGTTATGGGTTTTGTTTCGCCAACTTGATCTATAATTCTTGCAATGTGAGAAGTGCTTGGTTCTGGGTTCATATCGTGCGGTGTCCTCACCTAGTGACAGAAGGGGAAGCGAGGCACGCATCGTGTTTTTGCCATCAAGGGTAAAAATATGGGGTTTATATCATATTGCATGAATTTATTCCTCTACATCATGTCATCTTGCTTAAGGCGTTACTCTGTTTGTTATGAACTTAATACACTAGATGCATGCTGGATAGCGGTCGATGTGTGGACTAATAGTAGTAGATGCAGAAAGTATCGGTCTACTTGTCTCGGACGTGATGCCTATATGTATGATCATTGCCTTAGATATCGTCATGACTTTGCGTTATTCTATCAATTGCTCGACAAAAATTTGTTCACCCACCGTAATACTTGCTATCATGAGAGAAGCCTCTAGTGAACACTATGGCCCCCGGGTCTATTTTACACATTATATATTCAGATATATATACAAAAATACCAAAAATACCTTGCTGCACTTTTATTTATTTATTTATATTTACCTATTGTCACTATCAGATCTCACCTTGCAAGTAATCGTAAAGGGATTGACAACCCCTTTATCGCGTTGGGTGCAAGTTTGTTTGTTTTTGCGCAGCTTCCTTGGTGCCTCATCTTGATACTCCTACTAACCATACCCCCTGATACACACTCATCTTGGTGCCTCACCTTGTTTATTCTCACTTTTCCATGGCTCGTACCCCCTGATACTAACCATAGTTTCATCAAAATAAGCAATCAACACAACAAAAACAGAATCTGTCAAAAACAGAACAGTCTGTAGGAATCTGTATATTTCGTGTACCTCCGCTAACTCAAAAATTCTGAAACAATTATGAAAATTAGGGAAATTTATATATAAATTATCAGTAACAAGAATCAACTCAAAATCTCTTTCTCGTTGGAATGAAAAATAATTTCGTGAGCACAAAGTTTCTGTCTTTTTTCAGCATGATTAAACAACTATCACCAAAACTAATCATAAAGGTTCTACTTGGCAGAAACACTAATTAACACATAAAAAACACAATCATAACAGAATCATGATGGTGTGGACTCAATTAAACAGAAAGTAAAAAGCAAAAATAAATCTATTCATTGGGTTGCCTCCCAACAAGCGCTATCGTTATTGCCCCTAGCTAGGCATGATGATTTCAATGATGCTCACATAAAAAGTAGTAATTGAAACATGCAAGAGAGCATCATGAATCTCATGACAACCACAATTAATCCTAACCCACTTCCTATGAATAGGGCTTTTGTGATCAAACAATTTATGGGAGCAAGTATCAACTAGCATGGTAAGGCAAAGCAAGCATAACTTCAAAACATTGAACACATAGAGAGGAAACTTGATATTACTGCAATATGTAAAAGCATATATTCCTCTCTCATAGTAATTTTCAGTAACATCATGAGGGAATCTTACAATATAACTATCACACCAAGCATTCTTTTCATGATCAATTATAGCATAAGGGTCATCACCAAAACTTGGGGAACAAAAAATATCATCTTCATCAAGCATAGCATCCCCAAGCTTGTGGTTTTGCATATCATTAGAATCATAGATACTCAGAGAATTCATACTCACAACATGGCAATCATGTTTTTCATTCAAGCAGATATCATGAACCACTTTATAATTTTCTTTTTTCAACACCTCATCAAAAATTTCAGATTCATGATTTTCAAACAGAACTCCATAGAGATACTCAAGTGCACTCAACTCACTAGAAAATTGTTCTTCATAATTTGGTATTTTGAAAGATTAGCAAGTGGATGAGGATCCATATCAATAGATTTTTAGCAAGCGAAGATGCAAGCAAATAGAAGGCACTTGGCAACACAAGCAAACATAGCAACAAAAAGCTGAACGGAAGAAGAGCGAATAAAAAGGAAAATCCTTTTGGTATTTTTGGAAAATCATTATAGAAGTGGGGGAGAGAAAAACAAGAGGCAAATGGCAAATAATGTAAAGGCAAGAGATGAGTTTGTGATGGGTACATGGTAGATATGCTTCACTTGAATAATCCACGGCAACGGCGCCAGAAATTCTTCCTGCTACTTCTCGAGATTGTGTTAGTTTTTCCCTTGGAGAGGAAAGGGTGATGTAGCAAAGTAGAGATAAGTATTTCCCTTAGTTTGAGAACCAAGGTATCAATCCAGTAGGAGTATCAGATGAGGCACCAAGGAACCTGCACAAAAACAAACAAACTTGCACCCAACGCGATAAAGGGGTTGTCAATCCCTTCACGATTACTTGCAAGGTGAGATCTGATAGTGATAATAAGTAGATGTAAATAAGTAAATAAAATTGCAGCAAGGTATTTTTGGTCTTTTTATATTTATATCTGAATATATAATATGTAAAATAGACCCGGGGGCCATAGTGTTCACTAGAGGCTTCTCTCATGATAGCAAGTATTACGGTGGGTGAACAAATTACTGTTGAGCAATTGATAGAATCGCGCAAAGTCATGACGATATCTAAGGCAATGATCATACATATAGGCATCACGTCCGAGAGAAGTAGACCGATACTTTCTGCATCTACTACTATTACTCCACACATCGACCGCTATCCATCATGCATCTAGTGTATTAAGTTCATAACAAATGGAGTAACGCTTTAAGCAAGATGACATGATGTAGAGGGATAGATTCATGCAATATGATATAAACCCCATCGTTTTACCCTTGATGGAAACAACACGATGCGTGCCTAGCTACCCCTTCTATCACTAGGTGAGGACACCGCACGGTATGAACCCTAAACCAAGCACTTCTCCCATTGCAAGAACTATAGATCAAGTTGGCCAAACAAAACCCATAACTCGAAGAGACTTAAAAGGATATGAAATCATGCATATAAGAAATCAGAGGAGACTCAAATAATATTCATAGATAACCTGATCATAAATCCACAATTCATCGGGTCTCAACAAACACACCGCCAAACAGAATTACATCGATAGATATCCATGGAGATCATGGAGAACTTTGTATTGAAGATCAAAGAGAGAGAGAAGAAGCCATCTAGCTACTAGCTATGGACTTGAAGGTCTGATGTGAACTACTCACGCATCATCGGAGAGGCAATGGTGTTGATGAACATGGCCATCGGAGATGGATTCCCCTCCGGCAGGATGCCGGAACGGTCTCCCGATTGGTTTTTGGTGGCTATGGAGGTTTGCGACGGTGGAACTTGCGATCTAGGTTTAATTCTGAGGGTTTTGTTATTTATAAGGTCATCTGGCGTCGAGAACAAGTAAGAGGGGCCACGAGGAGGTCACGAGCCTCCTGGCGGCGACCTAGGGGGCACCTGGCAGGCTCGTGGCTCCCTCGGGCCGCCTCTCCGGTATTTTTTCCTTCTGGTATTTTTGATATTTTCCATAAAAAATCACGGTGAAAGTTTTATTCCATTTGGACTCCGTTTGATATTCCTATCTGAAAAAGGTCAAAAACACGAAAAAACAGGAACTGGCACTGGGCACTAGGTTAATAAGTTAGTCCCAAAAAAAATATAAAATAGCATATTCATGCATATAAAACATCCAAAGTTGATAATATAATAGCATGGAACAATCAAAAATTATAGATGTGTTGGAGACGTATTTTTGCCTCATCTTGATACTCCTACTGGATTGATACCTTGGTTCTCAAACTGAAGGAAATACTTATCTCTACTTTGCTGCATCACCATTTCCTCTTCAAGGGAAAAACCAACGCAAACTTAAGAAGTAGCAGGAAGAATTTCTGGCGCCCTTGCCGGGGAGTATTCAAGTGAAGCATATCTACCAAGTACCTATCGAAAACTCATCTCTTGCATTTACATTATTTGCCATTTTCCTCTCGTTTTCCTCTCCCCCACTTCTAAAACAATTTCAGAAAATAACAAAAAGATTTTCCTTTTTATTCGCCCTTCTTCCGTTCGCCTTTTCATTGCTATGTTTGCTTGTGTTGCCATCTACCTTCTATTTTCTTGCATCTTTGCCTGCTAAAAATATATTGATATGGATCCTCATACACTTGATAATATTTTCAAAAGACCAAATTATTATGAACCAATTGCTAGTGAGTTGAGCGCACTTGATTATCTCTATGAAGTTCTGTTTGAAAATCATGCATCTGGAAATTTTGATGAAGTGTTGAAAGAAGAAATTTGTAAGGAGATTCATGATAGTTCCTTGAATGAAAAGCATGATCGCCATGTTGTTAGTACAAATTCTCTAAATATCCGTGATGCTAATTATGTGCAAAACCACAAGCTTGGGGATGCTATGCTTGATGAATATGATATTCTTTGTTCCCCAAGTTTTGATGATGACACGTATACTATAATTGATGATGGAAATAATTCTTTATTTGATAGTTATATTGTGAAATTCCTTCATGATGCTACTGAAAATTATTATGAGGGAGGAACAATATGCTTGTAGGAATTTCAATTATATCAAGTTTCCTCTCTATGTGTTCAATGTTTTGAAGTTATGTTTGCTTTGCCTTCCTATGCTAGTTGATTCTTGCTCCCATAAATTGTTTGATCAAAAAATCCCTATGCATAGGAAGTGGGTTAGGATTAAATATGGTTTTCATGAGATTCATGATGCTCTCTTGCATGTTTCAATTACTACTTTTTATGTGAGCATCATTGAAATCATCATGCCTAGCTAGGGGCGTTAAACGATAGCGCTTGTTGGGAGGCAACCCAATGAATAAATTTATTTTTGATTTTTTACTTTATGTTTTGTTGAGTCCACAAAATCATGATTATGTTATGATTGTGCTTTTAATGTTTTAATTAGTGTTTCTGCCAAGTAGAACCTTTATGATTAGTTTTGGTGATAGTTGTTTAATCATGCTGAAAAAAGACATAAACTTTTTGCTCATGATTTTTTTAATTCCAATCCAGAAAGAGATTTTGAGTTTATTATATTTTCTGATGATTTATATGAAATTTTTCCTAATTTTCCTCATTTTTTCATATATTTTTGGTTAGCAGAGGTATACGAAATATACAGATTGCTACAGACTGTTCTGTTTTTGACAGATTCTGTTTTTGTTGTGTTGATTGCTTATTTTGATGAAACTATGGTTAGTATCGGGGGATATGAGGCATGGAAAAGTGAGAATACAGCAATATAAAATCAATTTAAATGGAAATTAAGTTTACTACAGTACCTAAAAAGTTGGTGGTTTATTTTCTTATGCTAATGCTATCACGAGTTTCTGTTTAAGTTTTGTGTTGTGAAGTTTTCAAGTTCTGGGTGATGTTCTTACGGACAATGGAATAAAGAGTGGAAATAGCCTAAGCTTGGGGATTCCCAGGTCATCCCAAGCCAAATTCAAGGACACCAAATATCCTAAGCTTGGGGATGCCCCGGGAAGGCATCCCCTCTTTCGTCTTCAACCCATCGGTAACGTTACTTGGAGCCTTATTTTTATTTACCACATGATATGTGTTTTGCTTGGAGCGTCATGTATTATAGGAGTCTTTGGTTTTTTTTTTATCACAATCATCCTTGCTGCACACCTTTTGAGAGGGACATGCACTCATCGTGAATTTGTTAGAATACTCAATGAGCTTCACTTATATCTTTTGAGTTAGGCAATTTAGCTCACATGTGCTTCACTTATATCTTTTGAGCTTGGTAATTTTGCTCCCATGGGCTTCACTTGTATATTTTGAGCTTGGTAATTTTGCTCCCATGAGCTTCACTTATATATTTTGAGCTTCTTAATTTTTCTCCCATGAGCTTCACTTATATATTTTGAGCTTGGTAATTTTTCTCCCATGAGCTTCACTTATATCTTTTGAGCTTGGTAATTTCGCTACCATGAGGTTCACTTCTATCTTTTGATCTTGGTAATTTTTCTCCCATGAGATTCACTTATATCTTTTGAGCTAGATAATTTTGCTCCCATGAGCTTCACTTATATCTTTTGAGCTAGATAATTTTGCTCTAGTGCTTCACTAAAATCTTTGTAGAGCACGGCGGTGTTATATTTTGTAGAAATAAAAACTCTCGACCTTCACTTATATCATTTTGAGAGTGCTCTCTCTAAGTAACTTGGTAATTTGCGTGTGTTGTGAAATTAGTCCTAAATATGATAGGCATCCAAAGAGGATATAAGAAAAAGTTTCATATTCAAGTGCATTGATTAGTAAGAGAAGTTTGATTCCTCATGATTAGTTTTGAGATATGGAGGTGATAATATTAGAGTTATGATAGTAGGGTGTTGTGAATCTAGAAATACTTGTGTTGAGGTTAGTGATTCCCGTAGCATGAACGTATGGTGAACCGCTATGTTAGGAATTCGGAGCATAATTGATTTATTGTTTGTCATCCTTTGTGTGGCGGTCGGGATCGCGCGATGGTTAATTCCTACCAACCCTTCCCCTAGGAGTATGCGTTTAGCACTTTGTTTCGATTACTAATAAAACTTTCACAATAAGTATGTGAGTTCTTCATGACTAATGTGAGTCCATTGTATAGATGCACTTTCACCTTCCACCATTGCTAGCCTCTCTAGTGCCGGGCAACTTTCGCCGGTGCACAAACCCAGCATATATCTTCCTCAAAACAGCCACCATACCTACCTATTATGGCATTTTCATAGCCATTCCGAGATATATTGCCATGCAACTTTCACCATTCTGGCTCATGACATGTGCCATCACTTTCATTCATATAGAGTCATTATTGTTCTAAGTATCGAGTTGTAAGTAAATAAAAGTGTGATGATCGTCATTATTAGAGCATTGTCCCATGTGAGGAAATAAAAGAGGCCAAATATGCCCACCAAAAAAAGAGGTCAAAGAGCCCAAGCAAAAAACAAAAAAATGAGAGAAAAAGAGAGAAGGGACAATGCTACGATCTTTTTCCACACTTGTGCTTCAAAATAGCACCATGTTCTTCAAGATGGAGAGTCTCTTGTTTTTTCACTTTCATATGCTAGTGGAAATTTTCACTTTCATATATTCCTCAAAATTGCCCTAGGTCTTCATGAGCAAGCAAGTTGGGTGCACACCCACTAGTTTTCATTTTTGAGCATTCATACACTTATAGCTCTAGTGCATCCGTTTCATGGCAATCCCTACTCATTCAAATTTATATCTATTGATGGGCATCTCCATAGCCCATTTATACACCGAGTCGATGTGACCATCTCCTCCTTTTTGCCTCACAACCTCCACCACACTCTGTTCCACCTATAGTGCTATATCCATGGCTCACGCTCATGTATTGCGTGAGAGTTGAAAAAAAGTTTGAGAAAGTAAGAGTGTGAAAACAATTACTTGGCCAATACCGAGGTTGTGCATGATTTAAATTCGTTGTGGGGGGATGATGGAGCATAGCCAGACTATACAATTTTGTAGGGATAACTTTCTTTGGCCTTGTTATTTCAAAAGTTCATGATTACTTTGCTATTATACTTGAAGTATTATTGTTTTCATGTCAATATTAAACTATTGTTTTGAATCCTATGGATCTGAACATTCATGCCACAATAAAGAGATTACATAAAACAAATATGTTAGGTAGCATTCCACATCAAATTATATAACTTGGCTTGTATACTCCAATGATGGGCATCCTCAAATTTCCCTAGGTCTTCGTGAGCAAGCAAGTTGGGTGCACACCCACTAGTTTTTATTTTTGAGCTTTCATAAACTTATAGCTCTAGTGCATCCGTTGCATGGCAATCCCTACTCATTCACATTGATATCTATTGATGGGCATCTCCATAGCCCATTGATACGCCGAGTCGATGTGACCATCTCCTCCGTTTTCCCTCATGATATGTCTCCGACATATCTATAATTTTTGATTGTTCCATGCTATTATATTATCAACTTTGGATGTTTTATATGCATGAATATGCTATTTTATATGATTTTTGGGACTAACTTATTAACTCAGTGCCCAGTGCCAGTTCTTGTTTTTTCCATGTTTTTGATCTTTTTCAGATAGGAATATTAAATGGAGTCCAAATGGAATAAAAATTTCGCCATGATTTTTATCAGAAATATCAAAAATACCTGAAGGAAGAAATACGAAAGAAGTGGGACGAGGGAGCCACGAGCCTGGGAGGTGCCCCCCTAGGCCGTGGCTAGGGGGCTCGTGGCCCACCTCCACTTGTTTCCGCTGCCATACGGTCTTATAAATACCCAAACACGCAGAAATAGACCTAGATCGCAAGTTCCGCCGCCGCAAGCCTCCAGAACCACCAAAAACCAATTGGGAGACCGTTCCAGCATCCTGCCGGAGGGGAATCCATCTCCGGTGGCCATCTTCATCAACATCCTTGCCTCTCCGATGATGCGTGAGTAGATCACATCAGACCTTCGGGTCCATAGCTAGTACATAGATCGCTTCTTCTCTCTCTTTGATCTTCAATACAAAGTTCTCCATGATCTTCATGGTGATCTATCCGATGTAATTCTCTTTTGCGGTGTGTTTGTTGAGATCCGATGAATTGTGGATTTATGATCAGCTTATCTATGAATATTATTTGAGTCTCCTCTGATTTCTTATATGCATGATTTCATATCCTTGTATGTCTCTTCTAGTTATGGGTTTCGTTTGGCCAACTTGATCTATGATTCTTGCAATGGGAGAAGTGCTTGGTTTTGAGTTCATACCGTGCGGTGTACTCACCTAGTGACAGAAGGGTTAGTGAGGCACGTATCGTGTTGTTTCCATACAGGGTAAAAAGATGGGGTTAATATCATATTGCATGAATTTATCCTTCTACATCATGTAATCTTGCTTAAAGCATTACTCCGTTTGCTATGAACTTAATACACTAGATGCATGCTGGATAGCGGTCGATGTGTGGAGTAATAGTAGTAGATGCAGACAGTATCGGTCTACTTGTCTCAGACATGATGCCTATATGTATGATCATTGCCTTAGATATTGTCATGACTTTGCGCTATTCTATCAATTGCTCAACAGTAATTTGTTCACCCACCGTAATACTTGCTATCATGAGAGAAGCCTCTAGTGAACACTATGGCCCCTGGGTCTATTTTACATATTATATATTCATATCTAAACATAAAAACACCAAAAATACCTTTCTGCAAGTTTATTTACTTATTTATATTTACTCATTATCACTATCAGATCTCACCTTGCAAGTAATCGTGAAGGGATTGACAACCCCTTTATCGCGTTGGGTGCAAGTTTGTTTGTGTCTATGTAGGTTTCATGGTGCTTCATCTTGATACTCCTACTAGATTGATACCTTGGTTCTCAAATTGAGGGAAATACTTACCTCTACTTTACTGCATCACCCTTTCCTCTTCAAGGGAAAAACCAACGCACGCTCGAGAAGTAGCAGGAAGAATTTCTGGCACCGTTGGCGGAGAGTATTCAAGTGAAGCATATCTCAAATACCTATCACAAACTCATCTCTTGCATTTACATTATTTGCCATTTGCCTCTCGTTTTCCTCTCCCTCACTTCTAAAACAAAAATTTACAAAAATATTTGCCTTTCTTTATTTGCCTTTTTCGTTTGCCCTTTTCTTCGCTTGCTTTCTGTTTGTTTGTGTGCTTGTGTGCTTGCTAAATCACCATGTCTAAAAACACTAAATTGTGTGATTTCTCTAATACTAATAACAATGATTTTATTAGTACCCCAATTGCTCCCGCCACTAGTGCGGAATCATATGAAATTAATGTTGCCTTATTGAATCTTGTTATGAAAGAGCAATTTTCCGGCCTTCCAAGTGAAGATGCCGCATCCCATCTTAATACCTTTATTGAGTTATGTGACATGCAAAATAAGAAAGATGTGGATAATGATATAATTAAATTTAAGCTATTTCCATTCTCACTATGAGATAGAGCAAAAACTTTGTTTTCATCTTTACCCAAAAATAGTATTGATTCATGGAACAAGTGTAAAGATGCTTTTATTTCCAAGTATTTTCCACCTGCTAAGATTATCTCTCTCCGTAATGATATTATGAATTTTAAGCAACTAGATCATGAACATCTTTCACAATCTTGGGAGAGAATGAAATTGTTGATTAGAAATTGTCCCGCTCATGGCCTAAGTCTTTGGATGATTATGCAAATTTTCTATGCTGGTTTGAATTTTGCTTCTAGAAATATCTTGGATTCCGCTTCTGGTGGAACTTTTATGGAAATCACACAAGGATAAGCTACAAAACTCTTAGATAATATCATGACAAATTATTCTCAATGGCACACCGAAAGGTCACCTACTAGTAAAAAAGTGCATGCTATAGAAGAAATCAATTCTTTGAGTGCTAAGATGGATGAGTTAATGAAGATGTTTGCTAGTAAAAGTGTTCCTCTAGATCCAAATGATATGCCTTTATCTTCCTTGATTGAGAATAGCCATGAAATTTTTGATGTTAATTTCGTTGGTAGGAACAATTTTGGTAACAACAATGCTTATAGAGGTGACTTTAATCCTAGGACTTTTCCTAGTAATCCCTCTAATAATTTTGGCAATTACTACAACAATGATCATGGAAATTATAATAAAATACCCTCTGATCTTAATATTACTATTAAGGAGTTTATTATTTCGCAAAATATTTTCAATGCTTCCATAGAAGAAAACTGCTTAAAATTGATGACTTGGCTAGGACTCTTGATAGAATGTCTCTTGATATTGATGCTTTGAAATTAAGATGTGTTCCTCCCAAGATTAATATGGATGAAACTTTGAAATATATGCGTATTTCTATGAATGAGAGTAAAGAAAGAACCGCCCAAATTCGTGCTAGACATGAATGGCTCAAAAAGGCATGTTCTCGTGGTGAAAACCACGAAGATCTTAAAGTGCTTGATGTGACTCCTATTGAATCCTTGTTTTCTAATGTCAATCCTAATGATGATGGGGCTGGATGTGAATCCACTTTGGTTGACAAACGCCCCAATGATTCGAAGTCTATTTATCTTGATGCTAAAAATACTAAAAGTGGAGTAGAGGATATCAAAACATTGAATAGTGATGAAACTACTACTTTTGATTTCAAGGAATTTAATTATGATAGCTTCTCTTTGATTTAATGTATTTCCTTGATGCAATACATGTTAAACTCTCCACATGCTTGTAGCCAAAATAAGGCTTTTACTAAACATATCGTTGATGCTATGATGAAATCTCTTGAAGAGAAACTTGAATTGGAAATATCTATTCCTAGAAAACTTCATGATGAATGGGAACCTACTATAAAAATCAAGATTAAAAATTATGAATGCCATGATTTGTGTGATTTGGGTGCTAGTGTTTCCATGATTCCAAAATCTTGATGTGATGTTCTAGGTTTCAATGAGATTGATGAGTGCTCTCTTAATTTGCATCTTGCGGATTCTACTATCAAGAAACCTATGGGAAGGATTAATGATGTTATTATTATTGCAAATAGGAATTATGTGCCCATAGATTTCATTGTGCTTGATATTTATTGCAATCCAACATGTCCCATTATTCTAGGTAGACCTTTTCTTAGGACTATTGGTGCTGTTATTGATATGAAGGAAGGAAATATTAAATTTCAATTTCCATTAAAGAAGGGCATGGAACATTTTCCTAGAAAAATAATAAAATTGCCGTATGAATCCATTATGATAGATACTTATGGGTTGAGCACTAAAGATGATAATACTTGATTTCATTGCCTTATGCCTAGCTAAGGGCGTTAAACGATAGCGCTTGTTGGTAGGAAACCCAATGAATAGATTTATTATTACTTTTTACTTTCTGTTTTGTTGAGTCAACACCATCATGATTCTGTTATGATTGTGTTTTTTATGTTTTAATTAGTGTTTGTGCCAAGTAGAACCTTTATGATTAGTTTTGGTGATAGTTGTTTAATCATGCTGGAAAAAGACAGAAACTTTCTGCTCACGAAATTATTTTTCATTCCCATCCAGAAAGATCTTATGAGTTGATTATTTTTTCTGCTGATTGATATGAAAATTTCCCTAATTTTCATATGTTTTTAAGAATTTTTGAGTTAGCAGAGGTTTTCGAAATATACAGATTGATACAGACTGTACTGTTTTTGACAGATTCTGTTTTTGTTGTGTTGATTGCTTATTTTGATGAAACTATGGTTATTATCGGGGGGTACGAGTGATGGGAAAGTTAGAATACAGTAATATAACATCAATCTAAATGTAAACCAAGTTTACTACAGCACATTAAAAGTGGGTGGTTTGTTTTCTTATGCTAATGCTATCACGAGTTTCTGTTTAAGTTTTGTGTTGTGAAGTTTTCAAGTTTTGGGTGATGTTCTTATGGACAATGGAATAAAGAGTGGAAGATCCTAAGCTTGGGGATGCCCAAGGCATACCAAGCCAAATTCAAGGACAAGCCTAAGCTTGGGGATGCCCCGGGAAGGCATCCCCTCTTTCGTGTTCAATCCATCGGTAACGTTACTTGGAGCTATATTTTTATTCACCACATAATATGTGTTTTGCTTGGAGCATCGTGTGTTATAGTAGTCTTTGCTTTTTGTTTTATCACTATCATCCTTTCTGCACTCCTATTGAGAGGGACATGCACTCATCATGAATTTGTTAGAATACTCAATGAGCTTCACTTATATCCTTTGAGTTAGGCAATATTAGCTCACATCTGCTTCACTTATATCTTTTGAGCTTGATGATTTTGTTCACATGTGCTTCACTTCTATCTTTTGAGATTGGTAATATTAGCTCACATGTTCTTCACTTATATCTTTTGAGTTTGATAATTTTGCTCCCATGTGCTTCACTTATATCTTTTGAGCTAGATAAATTTTGTTCTAGTGCTTCACTTAAATCTTTGTAGAGCACGGCGATGTCATATTTTGTAGAAATCAAAACTCTCTAATCTTAAATTATATCATTTTCAGAGTGCTCTCTCTCTGAGAAACTTGGTAATTGGCGTGTGTTATGAAATTAGTCCTAAATATGATAGGCATCCAAAGAGGATATAATAAAAACTTTCATATTCAAGTGCATTGATTAGTAAGAGAAGTTTGATTCCTCATGATTAGTTTTGAGATATGGATATGGTAATATGAGAGTTATGTTAGTAGGGTGTTGTGCATCTAGAAATACTTGTGTTGAGGTTAGTGATTCCCGTAGCATGCACGTATGGTGAACCGCTATCTTAGGAAGTCGGAACATAATGCATATATTGATTGTCATCCTTTGTGTAGAGGTCGGGATCGCGCGATGGTTAACTCCTACCAACCCTTCCCCTAGGAGTATGCGTTTAGCAATTTGTTTCGATTACTAATAAAACTTTCGCAATAAGTATGTGAGTTCTTCATGACTAATGTGAGTCCATGGTATAGATGCACTTTCACCTTCCACCATTGCTAGCCTCTCTAGTGCCGGGCAACTTTCGCCGGTGCACAAACCCAGCATATATCTTCCTCAAAACAGCCACCATACCTACCTATTATGGCATTTTCATAGCCATTTCGAGATATATTTCCATGCAACTTTCACCGTTCTGGCTCATGACATGTGCCATCACTTTCATTCATATAGAGTCATTATTGTTCTAAGTATCGAGTTGTAAGTAAATAAAAGTGTGATGATCATCATTATTAGAGCATTGTCCCATGTGAGGAAATAAAAGAGACCAAATATGCCCACCAAAAAAAGAGGTCAAAGAGCCCAAGCAAAAAACAAAAAATGAGAGAAAAAGAGAGAAGGGACAATGCTACGATCTTTTTCCACACTTGTGCTTCAAAATAGCACCATGTTCTTCAAGATAGAGAGTCTCTTGTTTTTTCACTTTCATATGCTAGTGGAAATTTTCATTATGTAACTTGACTTGTATATTCCAATGATGGGCTTCCTCAAAATTTCCCTAGGTCTTCATGAGCAAGCAAGTCGGGTGCACACCCACTAGTTTTCATTTTTGAGCTTTCATACACTTATAGCTCTAGTGCATCCGTTTCATGGCAATCCCTACTCATTCACATTGATATCTATTGATGGGCATCTTCATAGCCTATTGATACGCCGAGTCGATGTGACCATCTCCTTCTTTTCGCCTCACAACCTTCACCACACTCTATTCCACCTATAGTGCTATATCCATGGCTCATGCTCATATATTGCGTGAGGGTTGAAAAAGGTTTGAGAAAGTAAGAGTGTGAAAACAATTACTTGGCCAATAAGAAGTTTGTGCATGATTTAAATTCGTTGTGTGGGGATGATGGAGCATAGCCAGACTATATGCTTTTTGTAGGGATAACTTTCTTTGGCCTTGTTATTTCGAAAGTTTATGATCACTTTGCTATTATGCTTGAAGTATTATTGTTTTCATGTCAATATTGAACTATTGTTTTGAATCTTATGGATCTGAACATTCATGCCATAATAAATAGATTACATGAAACAAATATGTTGGGTAGCATTCCACATCAAAAATTTGGTCTTTATCACTTCCCTACTCGAGGACGAGCAGGAGTTAAGCTTGGGGATGCTTGATACGTCTCCGACATATCTATAATTTTTGATTGTTCCATGCTATTATATTGTCAACTTTGGATGTTTTATCGGAATGAATATGCTATTTTATATGATTTTTGGGACTAACTTATTAACTCGGTGCCCAGTGCCAGTTCCTGTTTTTTCCGTGTTTTTGATCTTTTTCAGATAGGAATATCAAACGGAGTCCAAATGGAATAAAACTTTCGCCATGATTTTTTATCAGAAATATCAAAAATACCTCAAGGAAGAAATACTAGAGAAGTGGGCCGAGGGAGCCACGAGCCTGGGAGGCGCCCCCTAGGTCGCGGCTAGGGGGCTCGTGGCCTCCTCGTGGCCCACCTCCACTTGTTTCCACTGCCATATGGTCTTATAAATACCCAAACTCGCAGAAATAGACCTAGATCGCAAGTTCCGCCGCCGCAAGCCTCCAGAACCACCAAAAACCAATCGGGAGACCGTTCCGGCATCCTGCCGGAGGGGAATCCATCTCTGGTGGCCATCTTCATCAACATCCTTGCCTCTCCGATGATGCATGAGTAGTTCACATCAGACCTTCGGGTCAATAGCTAGTAGCTAGATGGCTTCTTCTCTCTCATTGATGTTCAATACAAAGTTCTCCATGATCTTCATGGTGATCTATCCGATGTAATTCTCTTTTGTGGTGTGTTTGTTGAGATCCAATGAATTGTGGATTTATGATCAGCTTATCTATGAATATTATTTGAATCTCCTCTGATTTCTTATATGCATGATTTCATATCCTTGTAAGTCTCTTCGAGTTATGGGTTTCGTTTGGCCAACTTGATCTATGATTCTTGCAATGGGAGAAGTGCTTGGTTTTTGGTTCATACCGCGCGGTGTCCTCACCTAGTGACAGAAGGGGTAGCGAGGCACGTATCGTGTTGTTGCCATCAAGGGTAAAAAGATGGGGTTTATATCATATTGCATGAATTTATCTTTCTACATCATGTCATCTTGCCTAAAGCATTACTCCGTTTGTTATGAACTTTGTATTCCATTTTACATATTATATATTCAGATCTAAACATTAAAACACGAAAAATACCTTGCTGCAATTTTATTTACTTATTTATATTTACTCATTATCACTATCAGATCTCACCTTGCAAGTAATCGTGAAGGGATTGACAACCCCTTTATCGCGTTGGGTGCAAGTTTGTTTGTGTTTGTGTAGGTTTCTTGGTACCTCATCTTGATACTCCTATTGGATTGATACCTTGGTTCTCAAACTGAGGGAAATACTTACCTCTACTTTGCTGCATCACCCTTTCCTCTTCAAGGGAAAAACCAACGCACGCTCGAGAAGTAGCACCTCACAACCTCCACCACACTCTATTCCACCTATAGTGCTATATCCATGGCTCACGCTCATGTATTGCGTGAGAGTTGAAAAACTTTGAGAAAGTAAGAATGTGAAAACAATTACTTGGCCAATACCAGGGTTGTGCATGATTTAAATTCGTTGTGTGGGGATGATGGAGCATAGCCAGACTATATGATTTTGTAGGGATAACTTTCTTTGGCCTTCTTATTTCAAAAGTTCATGATTACTTTGCTAGTATGCTTGAAGTATTGTTGTTTTCATGTCAATATTAAACTATTGTTTCGAATCTTATGGATCTGAACATTCATGCCACAATAAAGAAGTTACAAAGAACAAATATGTTAGGTAGCATTCCACATCAAAAATTCGGTCTTTATCACTTCCCTCCTCGAGGACGAGCAGGAGCTAAGCTTGGGGATGCTTGATACGTCTCCAACGTATCTATAATTTTTGATTGTTCCATGCTTAAGAATATTAAACGGAGTCCAAACGGAATAAAACCTTCGGGATGATTTTTTTCCGCAACAGAAGGGATCCAGAAGACTTGAGAACCAAGGCAGAGGGCCACGGAGGAGGCCACGAGCCCCCTAGGCGCGCCCCAGGGGGGTGGGCGCACCTAGTAGGCTCATGGCCCCCCCGTGCCTCCTTTGCCCTACCTCTTTCGCCTATAAATTCCCTAAAATCCCAAAACCTACAGAGAGAGCCACGAAAATACTTTTCCGCCGCCGCAAGCTTCTGTTTCCGCGAGATCCCATTTGGGGACCGTTCTGGTGCCCTATCGGAGGGGGATTCGGACACGGAGGGCTTCATCATCAACACCATTGCCTCTCCGATGATGCGTGAGTAGTTCACCACAGACCTTCGGGTCCATAGCTAGTAGCTAGATGGATTCTTCTCTCTCTTGGATCTTCAATACAAAGTTCTCCATGATCTTCATGGAGATCTATCCGATGTAACTTTCTTTTGCGGTGTGTTTGTCGAGATCCGATGAATTATGGATTTATGATCAAATTATCTGTGAATATTATTTGAGTCTCCTCTGATTTCTTATATGCATGATTTCGTATCCTTGTAAGTCTCTTCGAGTTATGGGTTTTGTTTTTAACTTGATCTATAATTCTTTCAATGGGAGAAGTGCTTCGTTTTGGGTTCATACTGTGCGGTGTCCTCACCTAGTTACAGAAGGGGTAGCGAGGCACGCATCGTGTTGTTGCCATCAAGGGTAAAAAGAAGGGGTTTATATCATATTGCATGAATTTATCCATCTACATCATGTCATCTTGCTTAAGGCGTTACTCTGTTTGTTATGAACTTAATACACTAGATGCATGCTGGATAGCGGTCGATGTGTGGAGTAATAGTAGTAGATGCATAAAGTATCAGTCTACTTGTCTCGGACGTGATGCCTATATGTATGAACATTGCCTTAGATATCGTCATGACTTTGCGCTATTCTATCAATTGCTCGACAGTAATTTGTTCACCCACCGCAATACTTGCTATCATGAGAGAAGTCTCTAGTGAACACTATGGCCCCCGGGTCTATTTTACACATTATATATTCAGATCTATATACAAAAATACCAAAAATACCTTGCTGCACTTTTATTTATTTATTTATATTTACCTATTATCACTATCAGATCTCACCTTGTAAGTAATCGTAAAGGGATTGACAACCCCTTTATCATGTTGGGTGCAAGTTTGTTTGTTTTTGCGCAGGTGCCTTGGTGCCTCATCTTGATACTCCTGGTGGATTGATACCTTGGTTCTCAAACTGAGGGAAATACTTATCTCTACTTTGCTGCATCCCCCTTTCCTCTTCAAGGGAAAAACCAACACAAGCTCAAGAAGTAGCATGGAGATACCGACGATCGGATCTCGGGCAAGTAACATACCGAAGAACAAAGGGGACATCATCTGGGATTAACTGAATCCTTGACATAGAGGTTCGACCGATAAAGATCTTCGTAGAATATGTAGGAACCAATGTGGGCATCCAGGTTCCGCTATTGGTTACTGACCGTAGAGGTGTCTCGGTCATGTCTACATAGTTCTCGAACCCGCAGGGTCTGCACACTTAAGGTTCGGTGACGTTTCGGTAGTATAGATTTATGTATAATGGTGACCGAAGGTTGTTCAGAGTCCCAGATGAGATCCCAGACGTCATGAGGAGCTCTGGAATGGTCCGGAAGTAAAGATTGATATATAGGAAGTCCTATTTTGGTCGCCAAAAAAGTTTCGGGCTCGTTGGTAGTGTATCGGGAGTGCCGGTAGTGTATCGGGAGACCATCGGGAGGGGTATTTCGAGCCAAGAGGCTACATGGGCTGTGGGAGGGTGAATACCAGCCCTTAGTGGGCTGGTGGAAGTCCCACACAAGGCCCATGCGGCTGGGAAAGAAAATCCCAAAGAGAAAAGGTGGGAAAAGGCAAAAAGGGAAGGAGTCCTAGTCCTACTAGGATTGGAGGAGGATTCCTCCTCTCCTCCCACTTCGGCCGAAGCCTAGAGGGCTTGGCCCTTGCGCCAAGCCTCCTCCTGTCTTCCTCTTATATACTAGAGGTTGTAGAGGTTTTGCACTAGTTTTTCAGCCACGTGCTACCCTCTCCTCTAGTGCATAGTTTCTCCTCTAGATCGGTTTTCTGCAGTGCTTAGGCGAAGCCCTGCCGGAATAGCTCCACCACCATTGCCGCAGCGTCGTCATGCTGCCGGAGAACTCGTCTACCTCTCCGCTCCCTCTTTCTGGATCAAGAAGGCGGAGATCGCCATCAAGCTGTACGTGTGCTGAACGCGGAGGTGCTGTCCGTTCGGTGCTTGGTCGGGACGGATCGTGATTGGATCGCGGGACGCTCGGCGATTTGGATCGCGAAGACAGTCGACTACACCAACCGCGTTTCTTAACGCTTCCCGCTTAGCAATCTACAAGGGTATGTAGATCCACTCTCCCTCTCGTAGATGCTCATCACCATGGATAGATCTTGTGTGTGCGTAGGAAATTTTTTGGTTTCCCATGCAACGTTCCCCTACACCAGGACCACAACACTGGCATGATGACGGTTAGTTTAGCACTTTTCATTTCATTTCCATATTGACACTTTCATTTCTTCTGACATTCGTGTTTGCTTTGTCAATTAACATGTAGCTCGTGTTTGAGAGCATTAGGAATGACACGATTCCTGAAAAGGAACCAGCACCACCAGCTGCAGGACCACAATGAGTGCTGCTTACCTTTGAGGAATTTCTAGCACAACAACCGAGGACAATGGTGGTTAATACATCCCCAAACTATTCAACCACCGCTTACTGTTTATTCAACACAATAACATTCACTCAACATGTCTTTTCAAACATCTAGGGAGCCGGTAGATCATTCGTTGGTGGTGGTGTTGGTGTTCACATCACTCCCGAGTCACGGAGCTCGGTCACTCCAATCCACCGAGGCGGTAGTGCTGCCGCTAGCAGTGAAGACTTGGGCTTTGGCGAACTTGGCGTTGCCGACCTTGGAGGTGGACGTACTGGCGCTCCTTAGATGACTTGTGTTCTTTAGATGACTTCTGCCTTTTTACGCTACTTATATTTCTGATATGCTTATGTTGTTGGTTATGAGGATGTGATGGTGTTGGTGTTGGTTGTGAGGATGTGATGGTGGTGTTGGTTGTGAGAACATATATATTTATGATGCTCTTGATGGTGCTGCTGTGCATGTATATTTCATTGTATATACCTTGCTATTTTGGAGCTGAAATAAATTTGTATGAAACAGGAAAAAGAAAAAAATAGCAGAAAACTACGCCGACTGCTCGGCATAGAGGGTGTTCAAGTTACCAGTGGCTGGCACGTGGCAAGCTATGCCGACGGCTATGCCGTTGGCGTAGCTTTGTAGCCTATGCAGACGGCCTGAGGGGCTCCCCGTGGCGGCCACGTGTCAGGATATGCCGACGGCTATGCCATCGGCGTAGTTTCGGACCTATGCCGAGGGCTAAGCCGTCGGCATAGGTGTGCCCCAGGGACCATTGACGGCCGCCACGTGGCAATCTATGCCGACGGCCGTGCCATCGGCATAGGTGCGACACGTGACCGTCCCTGGATGGGACGCTCTTGACGGCAGCGCTGCTGGACGCCGTTTGCCATGGAACTATGCCGACGGTCGGGGCCGTCGATATAGTTGTACGGACACGCCGACGGTGACCTGGGGTACGCCGACATATATGGTGCCAACGGCGCTATGCCGACGGAGGCCGTCGGCATAGGTCTATGCCGACAGGAATCGGGGCTATGCCGACGGCTCATAGGACTTTATCCTGGTAGTGCATATGTGTGTGCTATTGTAAAGTCTGCTTTGTCTGGTAGCAATTTTCTTATGTATTTTTTCTATGTTTATTTGCATTTAACAAGATTCGGTTAAACTGCCCAGCATCCAACATTCCAGGTGTTTAACTTGCAGATGTTATTGGTGTATCGTGTTTAACTTGCATATGCTATTGGTGTATCTTGATTCCATGTGATTTTTAACATGCTTATTTGGGTATTAATTTAACATTTATTATTGTTATACTTCTGCAGCTACGTAATCAAGTTCGGAGTCCACTTTACCCGTTGTTTTTAAATGCAGACGAATGTGTTACCAATTATCAAAAATATTGATGTTTGATCAGTTGTTCCTGAATTTATCTTACCTTATATATATACATATATGTATATATATGTATATATGTATATATGTATGTATGTATATATATATGTATATATGTATATATGTATATATGTATATATATGCCAACGAGGCTCAAGCAATACAACAACGATTTCATCAAATCCCTCTCTTCCTTCCAACATGGTATATTTCGCAAGTTCCTAGACCTAGCCATCGCCCGTCGCTTTCGCAGTGCGAGCCGCCCCTGGGGTTGTCGACCTCCATGGCCGTCGTAGAAGATGCACCACCCGTACCTAGGGTTTATTCGCCGGTTGTATTAACCAGCTGCCCTAGAGAGTCTTTTTCCCAATCTCTTGATCCGACTTTTTCTCTTTTTCATCGATCATTTAGATCGGCGCATCCTTTTGGTTTTCTGATCTAAGATCGGTTTGCGTCGTCTGCTGCCGCCGTCGACCACCGCGCGTCTACTCCGACATCAGCATGACCCGGCCTCTACACCGAACCGGCAGCCATGCTCGATGCGACGGCTCTTCATGACCGTTGACCACGCGTCTGTTTGCCCGTCGCCCTGCATCATCAGTCGCCGCCCTTCTCCGACCGGGACTGCTCCATCACCACCCGCCTCCGCCGCCCGTGTATGGACGCCCTACCATCTCCTTGCCGTCCCCGTCACTGGCTGTCGGGCACGCTGGCTTCAGTTGCCCCGGGCTCGCCGGCTCCGGCAGCATCAGGCTCATCGGTTGCCGGTCGTCGGCCTCGCCGGCTTCGGCCGCCTCCCTCGTCGGTAGTGTTGGACCAACTGTCTCGTCAGCTGCGTCGAGCCGGTAGCCGGCTCCGGCCTCAACCGTCATCGCCTGCTTCATCTCGGACGCCGCCACCCTACCTCCACCGAGCGACGTCCCCGACCTCACGCGTGATCATATTGATCGCCTGCCCGTCCGCAATCCACCTCATCTACGTCGTGCGACTGGTCTGGCCCATTGGTTGCGCATGCCTTTGTGGGTCACATGAAGACTGTCTCGAGTAAAGCACGCCGCTCCACCGATCGAGCACCGGGATGCCGCTGCGTCGCCTCGTCGGTCCGCAACGCCACCGCCCCATGGTTCTCCTCGTGGCTGCACCAACTCACGCGTTGTCGCTACGTCGCCCCTTCGAGTCGTAGTGTCGCAACACACGGTCCCCGCTGTCACCCGAGGTCGTTCCCGTAGTTGCACCGATCCACGCATCACCGCCGTATCGTCCCTTTGGGCCGTAGCGCCGAGACACACGATCCATGCTACCGCCTCGAGGTCTTCTCGCCGTTGCGCTGACCCGCGCGTTGCCGCTTCGTTGCCTATTCAGGCTGTAACGCCACAACGCGCGGTCCACTCCGCCATCCCCACGCATCGACTTCTCTGTGCCATGCGCCACGCCGACTCCCTCGACGCGGGAACACCACCGTCCGCGCCAGTCTTCGTCATGCTATCAAGTTCTTCCTCGCGTACTTCAAGCATCGCCACTGAACTCCTAACCAGCCGCTGTCGCCTCTGTCAGGACGTCGACTCCGCCTCTGTCAGGACGCCGACGCCGCCTCTGTCAGGTTGCTAGCGCTGCTCTTCTTCGGCATCGCTAGAGCTCGCTCACCCGAGCCGCACCACCCGTCCACCCCCTTCATCTTCGTCCAGCACCAGCTCATCGCCAGCATTGTCATCGTCTTCCCCGACCACTTCATCTACTCTGACCACTGCCAGTGACATCGCCCCCCCCCCCCGCCCATTTGCGCCGCAACTGTTGTCGAGCACTTCTCTGCTAGCCCCTTGATGTGGCGTACAAGTTGTGTGCTGGTCCCCGTCTACGCATGCCCGGTGCTGGCAACACCGTCGCGTGCCTTCATCCCCGGTGTGTTCCCAGGCCTGGCTAGTCTGGAGCGGCGCATTGTCAACATCAACTTCATTCGTCTATGCATGCTTGATGCTGGCAACACCAACACGTGCTTTCGTCCACAACGTGTCCTCAGACTTGGCAATCCCGATGCGACACGTTTCAACTTCGTCTTATTCCCAGCTCACCACTACTTCGACACCACTATGCCCATGACTAACTCGGCGCCTCCTTGCACCAGTGGCTACTCAGTGAATACCTTGACATCGTCTACCCTCAACTCGACATCGACCACAACGTTCTTTGCATGACTACACTACCGTATGCTCTCGGCTACTTCGACATCAGCACAAAGGGCTACCTCCTTGCTTGAGCAACCTCGTCGGTTTCTACTCCAGCCATGACTTCCGAGATGCATCGACCATTATGAGTGTGCGGGGGGGGGGGGGGTGACCATGGGATTCTTCTCCAGTCTCGCCGTCTGCACCGCTACCGTTGAGACTGCGGGGGATGTTGAGTATATTGAATATTAAGGATAAATATATATAGGCTCAAGCAGTACAACAACGATTCCATCAAATCCCTCTCTCACTTCCAGTAGTTCCAGTTAGTAGCAAGAAAAATTATCAACATTGTTAATGGCAGTAGTTGCATACGAAGGTTTGGAAAGGTTTAGCTAGGAATACTTGGATGCTACCGTCCTATTTGATCATGATCACAAGAGTGATAGATGATGTCTCGCGAGTTGCTGCGGGAACATTGAGAGATCAAATACTGAAATTGATGATAAAAACTAAAACTATTGCAGAAACAAATTTGAGATTACATTTTGAAGACAATGAAGTATCTGAAGCAATGGCAAATCGTTACATAAAAAAAGAAATCTAATGAATTGAAGTCAAATGGGATGCCATTTTTAATAAAAATGTGTAAGATCACGTACATATATTTGCTCCAAGTACAAATATGTAGGTCACACTACAAAAATGTGTAACATTTAACGAACCGAATTGACATGCATAATTGCTGAAGTGACCTGGTTGCATGAATAGATTAGTGTGAAAATTATAACTTGTCATTACATGCATGTGACTTGATGATTTGACATAGTTGCATGAAGAGAAAAATATATATGTAATAGGTTGTAAACTATTTACATGATGACATGTGACATACATACACTTAGATGGGCATAGTTTTACAGTAATCATCCGGCGTATTTTGTAGCATCATTTGCACCATCCGTAAATTTGAATCATTGCCTATATGAACTGTACAATATTATTGATTACCACTTGTATATTTAAAGCATTACCTATGTATGAAATCTATCATATTATTGGTTCAAATTGTCATCTTTGCTATGTGGATGTTACTACGAAAATCCACGACAAATTGATGCAGCATCGCGCAGGAAATCATCTAGTTTTTCTAGTAATTGGCCTTGTTAAGTTGTGTTTTGGTCATTAGGTGTGGTCTTTTGTTTTGGAGCACCAACATTCATTTGTCTAGCTATGTATGTGTGAACATGTTATATTTGTATACGAACAAGTTATACATATTAGCATGACATTGTTCAATGACCAAATGAAATTCTTCACGCACATTTCTAACCCAGATATTCATGACATTGTTCTACAAAGTTGGTTATACATTATGAAATTCGACTTCAGACAAATCTTATACTATACGGAAGTAAAAAAGACCCGAGTGAGTATGTTTTATATGGAATTGGTCTTCCTCTAAGATTTGACCGAACTCGCCACCATGCCCCAACTCATCTTTGTGGCTTAAATGTGTATTGGCGAGCACCGAAACACTCGTAAATTCAATAAACACACCTCGCAAATTCAAACTCACAAGATCGGGTCGCGCATATGGAAATTGGATGTCGCTTAAATGGAACTATCAATTAATCAGGAACCTTATATGGTCATGCCGAAAACTAGAAAGCAAATTTTTTTGAACAATAAAAGTAGAAAGCAAATCAGCATGCCAATGTTTCTTCCTTGCGTCGTGCCAAGAATCAATCATCGCCTAATAACTACTCTCCTAGTGAAAACAGAACGAGTTGTAGCCCGGAAATAGATTGGTCTACACTGGACTCACATGACGAGTTCACCGCCAGCGTCACTCTGCATCAGCCTCTCCTGGGGCGGCCTCAACGCCACCGTCAGCCTCTATTGCGGCCAACGCGTCGTGCTCGTGTGGGGCATCAACAGCCACGACGGACGCCATGATCTCGTCGATGGCGGCCGAGGCGTGTGGGGCTTCTCCCTGGAGGTAGTGCACGATGACGAGCCCGAAGCGACCGTCCGGGTGATCAGTGACGACGCCAAACTGGAGCTCTGGCGAGCGGAAGGCCCACAGCTCGACCATGGCCGGCAACAGCTTGCCGGGCCTCGTCTTGCTCGCCACGGCGAGTTTGTTCTCTTTCAGGAACTTGCTCCAGCCGCGGATGAGGCGGTAGGCGCCGTTCAGCTTCTTGCAGACGAGCTCGTAGGACTTGCCGTCGCGGTCGTACGCCAGCACCTGCATCTCATCCACCTCCTTCTCCTCCACGGTCAGCACATCGTCTAGCAGCCCGTGGCGCCATTTCTTGCACGACATCAGCAGCCGGTTCTCGTCCACCACCCGGTCCGTCTTGGACAGCTGCTTCCCGTAGATGCGCACCGGGGCCGAGGCGTTCAGGTCCCTCAGGACCTTGTGCAGACTGGCGCCGACGACCGCGATCGACTCCAGCGAGAGGTCGTCCGGGCCGGGCCCTGCCGCCGCCACCGACTTTGACTTCATGCCTGCCCAGAACAACCGATCCGGGAGCTCCTTGCCAATCTTGCGCTTCTTGCTTGCCCCCGCCGCCATGGACGACAGTGGCACGAGCCTCTTCTCTAGATAAATTTCGCCCACCATGGCGTGCCCTGCTGACACCGATCTCGGCACGGCCCTCTTTTGCAGAAGAATTTCGCCCACCACGGCGGGCCCTGCCGACGGCGACGTCGACTCCATGCCTGCCCAGAACGCACGGCGCTGACGCTTCTTGCTCTTCTTGCTGGCCCTGACGGGAGATTGGGCCAGCAGCGTGGCGCGCGGCTGCAGGCTCTGGTTCGCGGCCACGATTCTGACCTCGGCGTCGTGCTCTCCCGCGGAGGAGCCGGAAGATCCACCGGCCGGCGACGACGTCGACTCCATGCCGGCCAAGAACGCGCGGCCCTGCCGCTTCTCGCCCTTCTTGCTGGCCCTCGCGGAAGATTGCGCCAGCAGCGTGCCCCGCGGCGGCAGGCTCTGGTCCGCGGCCAAGATTCCGACCTCGGCTTCGTGCTCTCCCGCGGAGGAGCCGGACGATCCACCGGCCGGTGACGAAGTCGACTCCATGCCGGCCAAGAAAGCGCCGCCCTGCCGGTTCTTGCCCTTCCTGCTGGCTCTGGCGGCGGGAGATTGGGCCAGCAGCGTGGCGCGCGGTGGCAGGCTCTGGTCCGCGGCCTCAGCGTCGTGCTCTCCCGCGGAGGAGCCGGAAGATCCACCGGCCGACGACGAGTCCTGGTGGCTCATGGCAGTGGCGGCGCCAAAGGAAACCCGGCCCTCCTCCGGTTGGGCACCCTGCGGAAGTCGAATGTGGTTGTGGCGAGATGGGCGCGACGGCAGGAGATGGGAGCGCTCGGGGTTGCACTTGATTATATATAGAGCAGAGACTTCGATGCTAGTCGTTGGGTTTCTTCCTGTCTCCTCAAGGACTCACATACTCTTAAGAACATATACACCCGGATACATCAAATCGGACCCCACAAACTTATACGAATGTATCCGGACACGTCTACGAACAGTGATTGGTCCCACCTCAAAAAATCATTTTCACGATCGGATATTTCAATTACGAAATCTTAAATCCCTTCTCCTCGTCCGATGTCGTGCGGCGCATGACGGCGGCTTCGGCGATGGCGTCATGCGGATCCAAGGCACGGCGGCGTGGCGGCTCCCAGCGGTGGCGCGGGTGGAGATTGGTTGGGCGTGTCGTGCCGGTCGGCTGGACGTGGCTAGAAGATGAAGGTGGGGCTGGACGTGGTCGGTGGCGGGGGCGGTGGCAGCATTCAGCCCGGATCCGGCCTTGGCGGTGGCGATGGCGACAGTTGACCCGGATCCGACCATGGTGGTGGCGGCGTCCTCTCCGCCGGGGATGACGGGCCAGGCAGTGGGTCCTTGTGGCGGCACCGGTGACGGCGGATCTTGAGATCCCGTGGCCGGGCTCGTCGCAGGACGCGCGTGGCGGCTGGAGCTTCCTCCGACGTCGACGACACTTGATGTGGGATCGCGGCGGCGGTTGCCGTTGTATGGGCGGCGACAACGGTTGGCGCAACGGTGGGTGCTCCTTGTAGCGCCTGGAATCGGGGCGACGGCCCCTCTTCATCAACGGCGGCGGACTCCAGGATCGTGTGGGCGACTCGGAGTCCGGATCTCGAGATGGTGACGGCCTTCTGTGGCTGGTGGCGGTATGGGACTTCCCTTCCATTAACAGATCGGGTTCGATGCAGCTCGGCAGGTGACACATGTGCTTCTTTCGGAGTTGTCGTGCGGAGCCTGACGTCGGCAGGTGAAGCCACCGGTGGATGTGCTACCGGCGGATGCGATGCACGACGTCTTATATGGAGACGTCAAGTCATGCCTGTCACCGCCAGGTGATGCACGAAGGCTCTGGCGGAGGTGTCAAGTTTAGCCTGTTGTTGTTGGATCGAAGGTGGTGCGACAATAGCGGGAGGCAGGCGGTATGGAACGTCTTTGTCTTTCGTTGTCTCCTCCAGAGGTTTCCAGCTATCGAGGCGTCGATAGCTAGATATGGGTGGATGGTACAGACGGCTTCAACGACGAGTTTTTGCACTCCGGTGGAAACACAAGATCTCTTATCGGGTTATGTCGTCGCGCGCCTGTGTCGTGTCCTTGTTGAAGGTGGTGGATTGAAGCTTTGCTTTGGGGATGAGAATCCGAAGTTCAACCTTGTGGTCGACTCGCCATCATCGGCGCACGTGCGGCGATTCCTTCTTCAAGGCGTAGCCTAGGAGTTGTATTTTTTGTTTATGTTGTGTCTTGTATCATAGGGTTAGTGGTTATCTGCGGGAGCTACTGTTGCGAGGTATACGGCCTCAGGGTTTATTTTTCGCTTTTTTTCCGGGTCGAAGATGTTCGGCTGCTGGATTTTGCACTATTAATAATATATGGCTGCATGCATCGTTCTGATGCAGAGGCCGGAGGATATCCTCCTTTTCGAAAAAATACAACTACATGTAACGTGAAATCTAATCTAAATGGAGCTTGTCCAGCTCTGCCGTGTCCGTCCCGGGCGGCCGGCTGCGTCCCTGGAAGTGTTGCTCCATTCGTCGACGAGGTAGAGTAGTATATGGGATACACATCGGTTCATGAGACTTGAGGCACCATCGTCTCTCATACCCTAGTCTTCCTCGTTGGAGTCTGAAGCTTTCACTGTGTCGGTCGATGTGAGGTCGACGATGGATCTGCCCTGTTCGGGGGAGGCCGACACATCTGCCATGACACAAGGCTGCGCCCCCCGGGGGGTTGCAGGCCATCCTTTGAGGCGTCAAAGAGTGCGATTGTGCCTCGCCGACATTGGCCACGAGAGCTGTTGTGTCCTCCTACTCCCTCTGCTTCACATGGCAGGCACGTAGCATCATACCCTTAGAAGATTGGCCACGGATGGCCTAGTCGTAGGGGCACCAATGTAGAAGTTGCGCGTCCGCCAAGGAGTTCGGACGCTAGCAGGAGCGCACCGCCTCCGACGAGGCAGCGATGATGCGTCGCGGATCCACACACCATTTGTACGGAGGCGACAGGTTCCCAGCGGATCGAGTCCGACCGATGTTGGGCATTCTCCTCGCGGGCAAAATGAAGCACAATGCGGACATCCATGTCCTCCCTAGGCCTGACCGGGATGAGGTCCTAGTTAGAATATTGACTGACGAAGGCCTTGGATCTGCTGCCCGCCATGCTGGAGAAGACTAGGGTTTGCCAGAAGTGAACTTGTGGCGAGGGTGAGGGGATTGGAGTGGTTAGAATTAGGTCCAGGGAGCGATGAGGATGGATATATGTAGGATTGGGATGGGCTAGTGTGGGTTGTTTCTGATGTGGCGGACGCGTAAAGCCCATACCGTCTCCCTTGTCTCCTGTTACGTTTCTGCTTTGTTCGGCTAAGGGGTAAAGGAAGAACCACTGCGATTGTCACTTCCGGTTTAACTGGTTAAGTGCCTCAGTTGGAGAAAGCTGACTGTCACAACAAGCATAAATCAGTCAGTGAACCGCGGGCGGTGTCCAACCAAATATAACCGATTGAGGTTATCTGAGGAAATCGAAGGGTCCTTCTTTCTTGAAAAGTCCAAGTTGTGGGAGGTTCGACCTGGAATAATTCGAGGAGTCGACGTATACCGGGGGCTATTAATTTTCCCCCAAACATATGCTCCTTGACTAAGTGAAAGTTATAAAGCTCGAATATCTGATTGCCTCGTTTCCGCTAACACAACCCCCTCCGGGCACCGAGACGTCAGCTAAGGGTTGTCTTGTTATTGCGGAAACACCCTGTGTAGCATCTACAAAGGGGTACAAGACGACGATGGGCCACTCTCAAATGATAAACGGTCACAAAGGAGTCAAAATAGCATATAGCATTAAAGAATTTATTCAATATGCGAGTGCTGCCTTCCGTAATCATCTTTACAAAGCCATAAATATGCATCAATTTGACTTAAGATTTTAGCCAAGCTGGGTTGTCTAGCTCCTGTGCTTACGCCCTACGTTCCTGATTATTCGGCTAGGAGGTAAAAGGAGCACCTCTGTGATTGTTACTTCCGGGTCATCCGGGTTAGTACCTCAGACTGGTTGAAGCCGAAAGCTAGCCATCTTAAGAATATAATTGGTCGGCAACGACGAAAGTGAAAATATCGGTTCATTAAAGACCATAGAGTTCGGGAACATTCCACGAACTAAATCCTCAATATTTTTCTCCCACGTTGATCGGAGTTGAGGTTTCACGATCATGGTCAACATGATATCCTGGGAAAAGGAACTTATAAAGGAACTATTTTTCCCAGAAGATGTTTCTTATGTTAATAGTAATATAACATCTCTCTCCGCGTACATTTGTTTATAAAATTGTATGACCGGATTGCCTTGTTTGTCATAAATCTTTGCCATTCTAGAGGCTTTATAAAGTATGATAAACACTACTCGGCTACTGGCCAAGGAGGTTGAAGCCGATGGTCGGTCAACCAAGTCTTGTATAATGCGGATCCGAGTATTAATGATGTAAAGTACTTGGATACATAGAATCATTACACATAAATTCTGACAAATGTAACAAAGTTTGTGTCAAACAAATATCGATCCTGAATTCGACCACCCGTGCCCAAATTAAGGCTCGGGGGCTACTGCATTTCCTATTCAATGTAGCAAATTCAAAGTGCAATATGGTTTCTGGGGAGATTCGATCCTTAGGTTGGTCGGCCGCACCCAACCTGAGTCTCGGAAACTACTGCGTACCGTGTTTACATCCCTAACGAATGCTGCCGAGCAAGAACTTGATCCTCTGGACAATTTCGCAAATCGACCTAAGTCTCAGGGGCTACTGGGATTAGTGGTTTTATTTTGATTATTATTTTTTCCTTCAGGGGCATCTCAGGTTTTAGACCTACATGCACCTTGAGGGCTACTAGCTATATCTCTCGGCACAGAATAAATTGCACCAATCGAAAATATTAACAAAAAATCAGCCCACGATCAGGGTGGTGCACCACCTCGGAAGCGGTTCGGCATAAAGCTCGGACGCAAGTGGCTGGCTCCATAAAGGGCATTTCCGACATTAAGCTCGGTTGAATTCCTTCAATTTTTTAAGGACCACGGTAATTTATGACACCTTGGACACTAATCATCGTTGGAGCTTGGATGTAGTCCGACGTTGGATCTTGGAAGTAGTCCGGCATAAAGCTCAAGATCGGAGACGCCTCGGAAGCAATCCGGCATAAAGCTCGGATGTGAATGGCTGGCTCCATAAAATACTATTCCCGACATTAAGCTAGTTTAAACTCCTTCAACTTTTTCAAGACCGAGGTAATCTATGACACCTCGGATTCCGACCGTCGTTAGAGCTTGGCTACAAAAAGACACCTCAGATCCAGTTCAACATTGGAGTTCGGACGGAAGAGGGCATCGCCGCGCGGGAAACACTTCGAACCCGAGGTGTGGCGTAGAAATTAATAAGGCATTGATAAAATCCAAGAAATTAAAGGGCCTCCTCGGATGCCCAACTTGTGGACTCTTCGAATTCACTCGGCGATCCTCAAAGATTGGAGATGGGAATATTTGTTGAACTAGTTTTCAAGACCGACGGCTGAAGATGAAGAATAGTTCGGAAGAATCGAGGAGCGTACCCAACTTGAAGATTGGTTCAGGGGGGGCTACTAATGGTGTCCTAGACTAGGGGGTACTCACCATGTCGTCTCCCGGCCAGTGGGTCAGGCGGAGGACCCCTAGGGCGGTTCACTAATGGGCTAGTTCGAACAGCCCATGATGCATACGAGGTAGTTCTATAAGACTTTGTGATCAAGACAAGGACTCCTCTCGACCGACGTAGCCGACTAGGACTCTTGTTATCTGCTACCTTTTGTGCATGTGTTCGTTTTCCCTTGAAGAAGAAAGGGTGATGCAGCAAAGTAGATAAGTATTTCCCTCAGTTGATGAGAACCAATGTATCAATCCAGTAGGAGGAACAAGCAATTCACCAATGGTTGCACCTACACAAACAATCAAACTCTTGCACCCAACACTATAAAGGGGTTGTCAATCCCTTCACGGTTATTTGCAAGGATTAGATGTGATAGAGATAGATGTAAATGGAAGCGGAAAGTAAAATATAAATAAATTGCAGCAAGGTATTTTTGGTTTATAGATCAGAAAATATATTATGGAAAGTAGACCCGGGGGCCATAGGTTTCACTAGAGGCTCCTCTCTTGATGGAAAATATCATGGTGGGTAAACAAATTACTGTCAAACAATTGATAGAAAAGAGAATAATTATGTATCGATATCCAAGGAAATTTCTTATTGATAACCCACAAGTATAGGGGATCACAATAGTTTTCGAGGGTAGAGTATGTCGGGGAACGTTGCATGGGAAACAAAAAATTTCCTACGCCCACACAACATCTATCCATGGTGATGAGCATCTACGAGAGGGAGAGTGGATCTACATACCCTTATAGATCGCTAAGCGGGAAGCGTTAAGAAATATGGTTGGTGTAGTCGAACGTCTTCGCGATCCAAATCGCTGAGCGTTCCGCGATCCAATTACGATCCGTCCCGCGAACTCATCACAATCCGTCCTGTGATCTCGATCACGGTCCTTCCAATCTAGCGCCGAACGGACGGCACCTCCGCGTTCAGCACACGTGCATCTTGATGACGATCTCCACCTTCTTGATCCGGTAAGAGGAAGTGGAGAGGTGGAAGAGTTCTCCGACAACATGATGGCGCTTTGGCAATGGTGGCGGAGCTATTCCGGCAGGGCTTCGCCTAAGCACTGCAGAAATCTGATCTAGAATAGAAACTATGAACTAGAGGGTAGGGTTGCACGTGGCTGAAAATCAAGTGCAAAAAACCCTAAAACCACCAGTATATATAGGAGGAAGAGAGGAGGAGGCTTGGCCCTCAAGGGGACAGCCCTTTGGTTCGGCCGAACCAGGAGGGAGGAGTCCTCCTCCTCCACTCCTAATAGGATTAGGACTCCTGCTTTTTTGGTCCCTTTTTTCCTTTTTCCACCTTTTTCCTTTTGGGCTTTTCTTCCCAGCCGCATGGGCCTTGTGTGGGACTTCCTATTGGGGAAAGTCGCATGGGAAACAAAAATTTTCCTACGCACACGCAAACCTATCCATGGTGATGAGCATCTACGAGAGGGAGAGTGGATCTACATACCCTTGTAGATCGCTAAGCGGGAAGCGTTAAGAAACGCTGTTGGTGTAGTCGAACATCTTCGCGATCCAAATAGCCGAGCGTCCCGCGATCTCATCACGATCCGTCCTGCGATCCAATCACGATCCGTCCCATGAACTCATCACGATCCGTCCCGCGATCTCATCACGATCCGTCTCACGATCTTGATCACGATCTGTCCCGCGAACTCATCACGATCCGTTCTGCGATCTCATCACGAACTGTCTCGCGATCTCGATCACGGTCCTTCCGATCTAGCGCCGAACGGACGGCACCTCCGCGTTCAGCACACGTGCAGCTTGATGACGATCTCCACCGTCTTGATCCAGCAAGAGGAGGTGGAGAGGAGAGAGAGTTCACCAGCAGCGTGACGGCGCTCCGGTGATGGTGGTGGAGTGATTCCGACACGGCTTCGCCTAAGCGCTGCGGAAAACCGATCTAGAGGAGAAACTGTGCACCGGTGAAACGGGTAGCACGTGGCCGGAAATTCTGTCCAAAAACCACCCAATCCACTAGTATATATAGGAGGAGAGGAGAGGAGAGGCAGCCAAGGCCTTTGGGTCGGCCGAAATAGGAGGTGGGAAGCAATCCTACTTCACCTCCAATCCTAGTTGGAGTAGGATTGCCTCCTATTGGCTGATTTTCCACCTTTTGCTTTACGACTTTCTCTCCTGCGCCATGGGCCTTTGTGGCTGTTTTCCCAGCCCACTAAGGGCTGGTTAATACTCTCCCACAGCCCATGGACCTCTTGGGGTCGAAGTACCCCTCCCGGAGGTCTCCCGGTACACTACCAGCACTCCCGGTACACTACCGGCACTCCCGATACACTACCGATGAGCCCGAAACTTTTCCGGAAACCAAACTGGGACTTCCTATATATGAATCTTTACCTCCAGACCATTCTGGAGCTCCTCATGACGTCCGGGATCTCATCCGCGACTCCGAACAAACTTCGGTCACCACCATACATAACTCTACACTATCGAAACGTCACCGAACCTTAAGTGTGCAGACCCTGCGGGTTCGAGAACTATGTAGACATGACCGAGACACCTCTACGGTCAATAACCAATGGTGGGACCTGGACGTCCACATTGGTTCCTACATATTATACAAAGATCTTTATCGGTCGAACCTCTATGTCAAGGATTCAGTTAATCCCGTATAACGTTCCCTTTGTTCTTCGGTATGTTACTTGCCCGAGATTCGATCGTCGGTATCTCCATACCTAGTTCAACTTCGTTACCGACAAGTCTCTTTACTCATTCCGTAATACAAGATCCCGCAACTAACAATTAGTCACATTGCTTGCAAGGCTTATTGTGATGTTGCATTACCGAGTGGGCCCTGAGATACCTCTCCATTACACGGAGTAACAAATCCCAGTCTTGATCCATGCCAACTCAACAGACACCATCGGAGATACCTGTAGAGCACCTTTATAGTCACCCAGTTACGTTGCGATGTTTGATACACACAAGGCACTCCTCCGATATCCGTGAGTTGCATGATCTCATGGTCATAGGAACATATACTTGACATGCAGAAAACAGTAGCAATAAACTGACACGATCATATGCTATGTTTGTAGTTTGGGTCTTATCCATCACATCATTCTCCTAATGATGTGATCCCGTTATCAAATGACATCTCATGTCCATGGCTAGGAAACCTTAACCATCCTTTGATTAACGAGCTAGTCCATTAGAGGCATACTAGGGACATGGTTTTGTCTATGTATCCACACATGCATTTAAGTCTCCGATCAATACAATTATAGCATGGATAATAAACGATTATCACGAACAAGGAAATATGATAATAACTAATTTATTATAGCCTCTAGGGCATATTTCCAACACTTCCACCAGCCCACTAAGGGCTGGTATTAACTCTCCCACAGGCCATGAAGCCTCTTGGGTCGAAATACCCCACCCGGTGGTCTCCCGGTACACTACTGGCACTCCTGGTACACTACCGATGAGCCCGAAACTTTTTTGGTGACCAAAATAGGACTTCCTATATATCAATCTTTACCTCCGTACCATTCCGGAGCTCCTCATGACGTCTGGGATCTCATCCGGGACTCATAACGACCTTCGGTCACCACCATACATAACTCTATACTACCGAAACGTCACCAAACCTTAAGTGTGCAGACCCTTCGGGTTCGAGAACTATGTAGACATGACCGAGACACCTCTACGGTCCATAACCTATAGCGGGACCTGGATGCCCATATTGGTTCCTACATATTCTATGAAGATCTTTATCGGTCAAGCCTCTATGTCAAGGATTCAGTTAATCTCGTATGATGTTCCCTTTGTTCTTCGGTATGTTACTTGCCCGAGATTTGATCGTCGGTATCTCCATACCTAGTTCAACCTCATTTCCGGCAAGTCTCTTTACTCGTTTCGTAATACAAGATCTCGTGACTAACACTTAGTCACATTGCTTGCAAGGCTTATTGTGATGTTGTATTACCGAGTGGGCCGTGAGATACCTCTCCGTCACAGGAGTAACAAATCCCAGTCTTGATCCATGCCAACTCAACAGACACCCTCGGAGATACCTGTAGAGCACCTATATAGTCACCCAGTTACATTGTGACGTTTGATACACACAAGGCACTCCTCCGATATCTGTGAGTTGCATGATCTCATGGTGATAGGAACACATACTTGACATGCAGAAAACAGTAGCAATAAACTGACACGATCATATGCTACGTTTGTAGTTTGGGTCTTGTCCATCACATCATTCTCCTAATGACGTGATCCCGTTATCAAATGACATCTCATGTCCATGACTAGGAAACCATAGCCATCTTTGATCAATGAGCTAGTCTATTAGAGGCATACTAGGGACATGGTGTTGTCTATATATCCACACATGTATCTGAGTTCCCGATCAACACAATTATAGCATGGATAATAAACGAATTATCATGAACAAGGAAATATGATAATAACTAATTTATTATTGCCTCTAGGGCATATTTCCAACAGTCTCCCACTTGCACTAGAGTCAATAATCTAGTTCACATCACCATGTGATTCGCATTGTTATGAATCTAACACCCAATGAATTCTGGGGCTCGATCATGCTTTGCATGTGAGAGAGGTCTTATAGTCAACGGGTCTGCGACACTCAGATCCGTGTGTACTTTGCAAATCTCTATGTCAAACCATAAACACTGCTACCACACTCCACTTGGTACTATTCCAAATGGCTACTCCACTATACGTATCCAGATTGCTACTACGAGTCATCCAGATTGGTGTTAAAGCTTGCATCGACGTAACTCTTTACGACGAACTCTTTATCACCTCCATAATCGAGAAACAACTCCTTAGTATTTTAGTTACTAAGGATAATCTTGACCGCTGTCCAGTGATCCACTCCTGGATCACTTTTGTACCCCTTGACGGACTCATGGCAAGGCACACACAAGTGCGGTACACAACATGGCATAATATACACAGCCTATGGCTAAGGCATAGGGGATGATGTTCGTCCTTTCTCTTTCTTCTACCATTGTCGAGCTTTGAGTCTCACTCAACTTCACACCTTACAAATCAGGTGAGAACTCTTTCTCTGACTAATCCATTTTGAACTCTTTCAAAATCTTGTCAAGGTATGTACTCATTGAAAGTCTCATCAAGCATCTTGATCTATCTCTATAGATCTTGATGCTCAACAATTAGGTATCTTTATCCAGGTCTTCCTTTGAAAATCACTTTTCAAACAACTGTTTATGCCTTCTAGAAATTCTACATTATTTCCGATCAACAACATGTCATCCAGATATACTTATCAGAAATTCTATAGTGCTCCCACTCACTTTATTGTAAATACAAGTTTCTTGTAAACTTTGTATAAACTACAAAACTTTGATCACCTCATCAAAGTGTATATTCCAACTCCGAGATGCTTGCTCCAGCCCTTAGATGGATTGCTGGAGCTCGCACACCTTTTAGCATCCTTAGGACTGACAAAACCTTCTGGTTGTATCACATACAACCTTTCCTCAAGTAAACTGTTAAGGAAACAATGTTTGGTCATCCATCTGCCATATTTCATAATTGAAAAATGCAGCAACTGCTAAAATCATTCCAACAGACTTTAGCATTGCTACGAGTGAGAAAGTCTCATCGCAGTCAACTCTTTGAACTTGTCACAAACATCTTTGCAACAAGTCGGGCTTTACAAATGGTGACATTTACCATCAGCGCCTGTCTTCATTTTAAAGATCCATTTGTACTCAACAACGTGCCGTCCAACGAGCAAGTCTACCAAAGTCTATACTTGGTTTTCATACATGGATCCTATCTCGGATTTCATGGCCTCTAACCATTTGTCGGAATCCAGGCCCATCATCGCTCCTCCACAGCTCGTAGGTTCATCGTTGTCCAACAACATGACCTCCAAGACAGGGTTGTCATACCGCTCAAGAGCAGTACACATCCTTGTCGACCTACGAGGTTTGATAGTAACTTGATCCGAAGTTTCATGATCATCATCATTAACTTCCTCTTCAACTAACGTAGGCTTCACAGAAACATCTTCCTGTGTTGCGTTACTCTCTGGTTGAACAAAGGTTCAACAACCTCATCAAGTTCTATCTTCCTCCCACTCAATTCTTTCAAGAGAAACTCTTTCTCGAGAAATGACCCGTTCTTAGAAACAAACACTTTGCACTTGGATCTAAGATAGAAGGTATCCCAACTGGTCTTAGGGTATTCTATGAAGATGCATTTGTCTGCTTTGGGTTCGAGCTTATTAGGTGAAAACTCTTCTCACATAAGCGTCGCAGCCCTAAACATTAAGAAATGACAGCTCAGGTTTCTGCCAAACCATATGGTGTCATCTCAACGGATTTAGATGGTGCCCTATTTAAAGTGAATGTAGTTGTCTCTAACGCATAACCCCAAAACTACAGTAGCAAAACGATAAGAGACATCATAGCCCGCACCATATCCAATAGAGCACGACTATGACGTTCGGACACGCCATCACACTATGGTGTTCCAGGTGGCGTGAGTTGTGAAACGACTTTCACATTGTCTAAAGTTGTATGCCAAACTTGTAACTCAGATATTCACCTCCACGATTATATCGCAGACATTTTTATCTTCTTGTCATGATGATCTTAAACTTCACTCTGAATTTGCTTGAACTTTTCAAATGATTCAGACTTGTGTTTCATTAAGTAAACATAGACTATATCTACTCAAATCATCAGTGAAGGTAAGAAAATAGTGATATCCACCGCACACTACAAGACTCATTGGATTGCATACATCAACATGTATCATTTCCAATAAATCACTTGCCCGCTCCATCAATCCGGAAAACGGGGTCCTTAGTCATCTTGCCCAAGAGGCATGGTTCGCATGTCTCAACCGATTCGAAATCGAATGAGTCCAAAGATCCATCAACATGGAGTTTCTTCATGCGCTTTATACCGATATGACATTTAGCGGTAGTGCCACGAGTATGTGGTACTATCATCATTAACTTTGTATCTTTTGGCATCAATGTTATGAACATGTGTATTACTACGATCAAGATTTCAACAAACCATTCTCACTGGGTGCATGACCATTGAAGGTATTATTCATGTAAACAGAATAACCATTTTTCTCTAACTTGAATGAATAACCGTGTTGCAATAAACACGATCTAATCACGTTCATGCTCAATGCAAAACACCAAATAATATTTATTACGTTCGTCACTAATCCCGAAGGTAGAGAAAGCATGCGATGTTGATCACATCAACCTTGGAAACATTTCCAACACACATCATCACCTCACCCTTAGCTAGTTCTCCATTTATTCCGTAGATTTTATTTCGAGTTACTAACATTTAGCAACCGAACCGGTATCCAATACCCAGGTGTTACTAGGAGTACTAGCAAGGTACACATCAATAACACGTATGTCAAATATACTTTTGTCGACGTTGCCAGCCTTCTTATCTACCAAGTATCTAGGGTTGTTCCGCTTCAGCGGCTGCTCTCATCATAATCGAAGCACTTAGTCTCGGGCTTGGGTTCAACTTTGGGTTGCTTCACTGGAGCAGCAACTGACTTGCCATCCATGAAGTTTCCCTCCTTGCCCTTGCCCTTCTCGAAACTAGTGGTTTTACTAACCATCAACACTTGATGCTCCTTCTTGATTTCTACCTTCGTGGTGTCAAACATCGCGAACAGCTCAGGGATCATTATTTCTATCCCTGATATTTTATAGTTCATCACCAAGTTCTAGTAGCTTAGTGACAGTGACTTGGAGAATTATATCAATCACTATCTTATCTGGAAGATCAACTCCCACTTGATTCAAGCAATTGTAGCACCCAGACAATCTGAGCACATGCTTAACGATTGAGCTATTCTCTTTCATCTTGCAGGCAAATAAGCTTGTTGGAGATCTCATATCTCGCAACACGGGCACGAGCCTGAGATCCTAATTTCAGCTCTTAGAAACATCTCATATGTTCTGTGACGTTCAAAACGTTTCGGAGCCTCAATTCTAAGCCGTAATGCATGACGCACTAAACTATCAAGTAGTCATCAGAACATACCTGTCAGATGTTCACAACATCTACAGACGACGCTAGAGGGGTTGGCGCACCGAGCGGTGCATTAAGGAGATAAGCCTTCTGTGCAGCAATAAGGAGAATCATCAGATCACAGACCCAGTCCACAATATTGCTACCATCATCTTTCAACTCTATTTCTCTAGGAACATATAAAAATACAAGAGAGCTATAGCGCGAGCTAGTAATCTACAACATAATTTGCAAAGGCACTACTGACTATGTTCATGATAATGAGTTCAATTAATCATATTACTAAAGAACTCCCACTCAAATTGGCATCCCTCCGGTCATTCGAGTGATACATGATCCAAATTCACCAACTCAAGTTCGATCATCACGTGAGTTGAAGTGGTTTCAGTGGTGAACATCATCATGTTGATCATATCTGCTATATGACTCATGTTCGACCTTTCGGTCTCTTGTGTTCCGAGGTCATGTCTATACATGCTAGGCTCGTCAAGTTTAACCCGAGTGTTCTACATGTGCAACACTGGCTTGCACCCATTGTATGTGAATGTAGTCTATCACACCCAATCATCACGTGGTGTCTCGACACAACGAACTTTCGCAATGGTGCACACTTGGGGAGAACACAATCTATCTTGAAATTAAGTGAGGGATCACCTTATAATGCTACCGTCGTCCTAAGCAAAACAAGGTGCATAAAAGGATTAACATCACATGCAAATCATAAGTGACATGATATGGCCATGAACTTGTGCTTTTGATCTCCATCTTGAAAGCACCGGCATGATCTCCATCGTCACCGACATGACACCATGATCTCCATCATCTTGATCTCCATCAACGTGTCGCCATCGGGGTTGTCGCACCCACCATGCTTCTACTAGTATTGCTACCGTCTAGCGATAAAGTAAAGAATTACATATCGCTTAATGATTGACACGCAGGTTATACAATAATTAAAGACAACCCTATAGCTCCTACCGGTTGCCGTACTCATCGACAAGCAAGTCATGATACTCTATACAACATATGATCATCTCATACATCACATATATCTCATCATGTAATTGGCCATATCAGATCACAACATACCCTACAAAAACAAGTTACACGTCCTCTAATTGTCGTTGCATGTTTTACGTGGCTGCTACGGGTATCTGGCAAGAACAATTCTCACCTATGCAAAAACCACCATGGTGATACATAAGTTGCTTTTCAACCTTCTCAAGGACAGCCTTTGTCGAATCCGATCCAACTGACGTAAGAAAAACAGACACCCGCCAGCCATCTTTGTGCCACGAAGTTACACGTCAGTCGATGGAACTGGTCTCTCGTAAGCATACGAGTAAGGTTGGTCCAGGCCGCTTCATCCCACAATACCGCTGAACCAAAACACGACCAAGGGAGGAAGCAATATAATCATCAACGCCCACAAACTCTTAGTGTTCTACTCCAGATCTCATCTACACATAGACCTAGCTCGTGATGCCATTGTTGGGGAATGTTGCATGGGAAACAAAAAAATTCCTACGCACACACAAGATCTATCCATGGTGACGAGCATCTACGAGAGGGAGAGTGGATCTATATACCCTTGTAGATCGCTAAGCAGGAAGCGTTAAGAAACGCGGTTGGTGTAGTCGAACGTCTTCGCGATCCAAATCGCCGAGCGTCCCGCGATCCAATCATGATCCTCAAGTGCAAAAAAGAAGAGAGGAGGAGGCTTGGTCCTCAAGGGGCCAGCCCTTTGGTTCGGCCGAACTAGGAGGGAGGAGTCCTCCTCGTCCATCCTAGTAGGATTAGGACTCCTTCTTTTTTTGGACCCTTTTTGCCTTTTTCCACCTTTTTCCTTTTGGGCTTTTCTTCCCAGCCGCATGGGCCTTGTGTGGGACTTCCACCAGCCCACTAAGGGCTGGTATTAACTCTCCCACAGTCCATGAAGCCTCTTGGGTCGAAATACCCCTCCCGGTGGTCTCCCGGTACACTACCGATGAGCCCGAAACTTTTCCTGTGACCAAAATAGGAGCTCCTATATATAAATCTTTAACTCCGGACCATTCCGGAGCTCCTCGTGACATCTAGGATCTCATCTAGGACTCTAAACAACCTTCAGTCACCACCATACATAACTCTATACTACCAAAACGTCACCAAACCTTAAGTGTGCAGACCCTGCGGGTTCGAGAACTATGTAGACATGACCGAGACACCTCTACGGTGAATAACCAATAGCGGGACCTGGATTCCCATATTGGTTCCTACAGATTCTACGAAGATCTTTATCGTTCGAACCTCTGTGTCAAGGATTCAGTTAATCCTGTATGATGTTCCCTTTGTTCTTCGGTATGTTACTTGCCCGAGATTCGATCGTCGGTATCTCCATACCTAGTTCAACCTCATTACCGGCAAGTCTCCTTACTCGTTCCGTAATACAAGATCTCCTGACTAACACTTAGTCACATTGCTTGCAAGGCTTATTGTGATGTTGTATTACCGAGTGGGCCCTGAGATACCTCTCCATCACACGGAGTAACAAATCCCAGTCTTGATCTATGCCAACTCAACAGACACCCTCGGAGATACCTATAGAGCACCTTTATAGTCACCCAGTTACGTTGCGACGTTTGATACACACAAGGCACTCCTCCGATGTCCGTGAGTTGCATGATCTCATGGTCATAGGAACACATACTTGACATGCAGAAAACAGTAGCAATAAACTGACACGATCATATGCTATGTTTGTAGTTTGGGTCTTGTCCATCACATCATTCTCCTAATGACGTGATCCTGTTATCAAATGACATCTCATGTCCATGACTAGGAAACCATAGCCATCTTTGATCAACGAGCTAGTCTATTAGAGGCATACTAGGGACATGGTGTTGTCTATGTATCCACACATGTATCTGAGTTTCCGATCGGCACAATTATAGCATGGATAATAAGCGATTATCATGAACAAGGAGATATGATAATAACTAATTTATTATTGCGTCTAGGGCATATTTCCAACAGAGTATTCAAACCAAATTTAATGATTTGACACAAGGGGAGCCAAAGAATATTATGGAGTATTCGCAGCTGAGTTGTCAATTCAACCACACCTGAAAGTCTTAATATCTGCAGCAAAGTAGTACGGAAGTAACAGTAACGGTAGCAAAAGTAGGAGTAGCAGTTTTGTAGTGATTGTAACAGTAGCAACGAAGAAGTAACTTAGTAAAGATCAATATGTGGAAAGCTCGTAGGTAATGGATCGGTGATGGATAATTATGTTGGATGTCATTCATCATGCAACAGTTATAACATAGGGTCACACAGAACTAGCTCCAATTCATCAATGTACTTTAGGCATGTATTCCATTTTTAGTCATACGTGCTTATGGAAAACTTGCATGACATCTTTTGTCCTACCCTCCCGTGGCAGCAGGGTCCTAATTGAAACTAAGGGATATTAATGCCTCCTTTTAATAGAGAACCGTACCAAAGCATTAGCACTTAGTGAATACATGAACTCCTCAAACTACGGTAATCACCGGAAAGAATCCCAGTTATTGTCACTCTAGGGGATGCAGATCATAACTCATAATAGGTGTCTACAACTTGCAAGATAGGATCAAGAACACATATATATTCATGAAAACATAATAGGTTCAGATCTGAAATCAAGGCACTTGGGCCCTAGTGACAAGCATTTAGCATGGCAAAGTCATAGCAACATCAATCTCAGAAGATAGTGGATACTAGGGATCAAACCTAACAAAATTAACTCGGTTACATGATAAATCTCATCCAACCCATCACCATCCAGCAATCCTACGATGGGATTACTCACGAATGGTGGAGAGCATCATGGAATTGGTGATGAAGGATGGTTGATGACGATGGCGTTGATTTCCCCTGTCCGAAGCCCAAAACAGACTCGAAATCTGGTTTCTCGAGGAAGAACAGGAGGTGGCGGCGGCTCCGTATCGTGAAAAGCGATGAACTCTTCTCTCCAATTTTTTTCTCTATGAATAGGGTTATATGGAGCTCGAGAGGAGGTCGGAGGAGCCACAGGGGCGCCACAAGCCTGCTAGGCACGACCAGGGGGTGGCCACGCCTAGCAGGCTTGTGGCCTGCAGGTGGACCCTTTGGTTGATTCTTGCGCCAGTATTTTTTATTAAGTCCAAAAATATTCTCTATTGATTTTCAGGACGATCCGAGAACTTTTATTTCTGCACAAAAATAACACCAAGGCAATTCTGCTGAAAACAACGTCAGTATTAGAGTCCAAAACAAGGGCAAAAGAGTGTGGAAAAGTGGATACGATGGAAATGTATCAATTATGCATATAGGCATCACGTCCATGTCAAGTAGACTGAAACGGTTCTGCATCTACTACTATTACTCCACACATCGACCGACTCATGCCTGCATCTAGAGTATTAAGTTCATGGAGAACAGAGTAACGCATTAGGTAAGATGACATGATCTAGAGGGATAAACTCAAGCAATATGATGAAAACACCATCTTGTTACCCTTGATGGCAACAATACAATACATGCCTCTCTACCCCTACTATGTCACTGGGTGAGGACACCGCAAGATTGAACCCAAAACCAAGCACTTCTCTCATTGCAAGAATTACCAATCTATTTGGCCAAACCAAACAAATAACTAGAAGAGACTTGCAAGGATATGAAATCATGCATATAAGAATTCAGAAAAGACTCAAATAAGATTCATGGATAATTTGAACATAAACCCACAATTCATCGGCTCTTGACAAACACACCACAAAAGAGTATTACATCGGATAGATCTCCATGAAGATCATGAAGAACATGGCATTCAAGATCAAAGAGAGAGAAGAAGCCATCTAGCTACTAGGTATATAGACCCGTAGGTCTGTGGTGGACTAATCACGCATCATCGGACGGGCAATGGAGTTGATGTAGATGCCCTCCATGATCGAAACCCCCTCCGGCAGATTATTGGAAAAGGCTCCAAGTTTGGATCTCTCGGGAACGGAGGCTTCTGTCGGCGGAAAAGTATTTGCATGGCTATTTTTGGTGTTGGGGGAATATTTGGATATTTATAGGACGAAGAATAGGGTTAGGAGACCTACCAGGAGACGCCAAGCCTGCTAGGCGCGGCCAAGAGGCACGCCTACCAGGCTTGTGATCTCCTGGTAAGTGCCATGGCGTGCACTCCAAGTCTGGTAGATCCCTTTCCTTCCAGAAAAATCATTCTGAAGATTTTATTCCATTTGGACTCCGTTTAATATTCCATATCTGCAAAACTCAAAAACAAGGAAAAAAACAAAAACTTGCACTAGGCTCTATATTAATAGGTTAGTCCTAAAAATAATATAGAATACCATATTAATGCATATAAAACATCCAAAACGGATAATATAATAGCATGGCATCATCAAAAATTATATATACGTTAGAGACGTATCAGCATCCCCAAGCTTAATTCCTGCTCGTCCTCGAGTAGGTAAATGATAAAAACGGAAATTTTGATGTGGAGTGCTACCTAACATATTTATCCATGTAATATTCTTTATTGTGGCATGAATATTCAGATCCATAAGACTGGAAACAAAATCTTAATATTGATATAATAACAATAACATTTCAAGCATACTAGCAAAGCAATTGTACCTCTTCAAAATATAATGGCAAAAGAAAGTTATCCGTACAATATCATATGGTCTGGCTATGCTCCATCTTCCCCACACAAAGTATTTATATCATGCACAACCCCGATGACAAGTCAAGAAATTGTTTTCACACTTTTATATTCTCAAACTTTTTCAACTCACACGCAATACATGAGCGTGAGCCCTGGATATAGAACTATAGGTGGAATAGAATATGGTGGAGGCTGTCAAGGAAAAGGAGAAAATAGTCTCACATCAACTAGGCGTATCAGCGGGTTATGGAGATGCCCATCAATAGATATCAATGTGAGTAAGTAGGGACTGCCATGCAACGAATGCACTAGAGCTATAAGTGTATGAAAGCTCAAACAGAAACTAAGTGGATGTGCATCATGATGAGAAATCCCACTAGTTATATGAAAGTGAAAAAATAGGAGACTCTCAATCATGAAGATCGTGGTGCTACTTTGAAGCACAAGTGTGGAAAAAGGTAGTAGCAATGTCCCTTCTCTCATTTCTCTCATTTTTTGGTGGGCATCTAAGGCCTCTTTTTTTGGGCTTCGCTGGCCTCTTCTATTTTTCATAAAGTCCGGAATCTCATCCCCACTAGTGAGGGAATCATAGCTTCCATCATACTTTCCTCGCATGGTACATGCTCTAATAATGATGGTCATCACACTTTTATTTACTTACAACTCAAAGAAAATTACAACTCGATACCTATGACAAAATATGACTCTAAATGCAATATGAAAGTGATGGTGCATTTCATAAAAGGAAACGGTGGAAGTTGCATGGCAATATATCTCGGAATGGCTATGGAAATGCCATAATAGGTAGGTATGGTGGCTGTTTTGAGGAAAGATATATGGTGACTGTTTTGAGGAAGGTAAGTTTATTGCATCAGCAAAAGTTGCACGTTACTAGAGAGGCTAGCAAAGGTGGAAGGGTGAGAGTTTGTATAATCCATGGACTCAACATTAGTAATAAAGAACTCACATACTTATTGCAAAAGTCTATTAGTCATTGAAGCAAAGCATTAGACGCTGATACGTCTCCAACGTATCTATAATTTTTGATTGTTCCATGCTATTATATTATCAACTTGGGATTTTTATATGCATTTATATGCTATTTTATATCATTTTTGGGACTAACTTATTAACTGAGTGCCTAGTGCCTGTTTGTGTTTTTTCCGTGTTATGACCTTTTTCAGATAAGAATATTAAACAGAGTCCAAACGGAATAAAACCTTAGGGATGATTTTTTTTCCATAATAGAAGGGATCCAGAAGACTTGAGAACCAAGGCAGAGGGCCACGGAGGAGGCCACGAGCCCCCTAGGCGCGCCCAAGGGGTGGGCACCCCTAGCAGTCTCGTGGGCCCCCGTGCCTCCTTTGCCCTACCTCTTTTGCCTATAAATTCCCTAAAATCCCCAAACCAACAAAGAGATCCACGAAAATACTTTTCTGCCGCCGCAAGCTTCTCTTTCCGCGAGATCCCATCTGGGGACCGTTCTGGTGCCCTGCCGGAAGGGGGATTCGGACACGGAGGACTTCTTCATCAACACCATTGCCTATCCGATGATGCGTGAGTAGTTCACCACAGACCTTCAGGTCCATAGCTAGTAGCTAGATGGCTTCTTCTCTCTCTTGGATCTTCAATACAAAGTTCTCCATGATCTTCATGGAGATCTATCCGATGTAACTTTGTTTTGCGGTGTGTTTGTCGAGATCCGATGAATTGTTGATTTATGACCAGATTATCTATGAATATTATTTGAGTCTCCTCTAATTTATTATATGCATGATTTCGTATCCTTGTAAGTCTCTTCGAGTTATGGGTTTCGTTTGGCCAACTTGATCTATAATTCTTGCAATGGGAGAAGCGCTTGATTTTGGGTTCATACCGTGCAGTGTCCTCACCTAGTGACAGAAGGGGTTGCAAAGCACGCATCATGTTGTTGCCATCAAGGGTAAAAAGATGGGGGTTATATCATATTGCATGAATTTATCGCTCTACATCATGTCATCTTGCTTAAGGCGTTACTCTGTTTGTTATGAACTTAATACACTAGATGCATGCTGGATAGCGGTCGATGTGTGGAGTAATAGTAGTAAATGCAGAAAGTATCAGTATACTTGTCTCGGACGTGATGCCTATATGTATGATCATTGCCTTAGATATCGTAATGACTTTGCACGATTCTATCAATTGCTCGACAGTAATTTGTTCACCCACCGTAATACTTGCTATCATGAGAGAAGCCTCTAGTGAACACTATGGCCCCCGGGTATATTTTACACATTATATATTCAGATCTACATACAAAAATACCAAAAATACCTTGCTTCACTTTTATTTATTTATTTATATTTACCTATTATCACTATCATATCTCACCTTGCAAGTAATCGTAAAGGGATTGATGATAACCCACAAGTATAGGGGATCGCAACAGTAAAATACCAAAAATACCTTGCTGCACTTTTATTTATTTATTTATATTTACCTATTATCACTATCAGATCTCACCTTGCAAGTAATCGTAAAGGGATTGATGATAACCCACAAGTATAGGGGATCACAACAGTTTTCGAGGGTAGAGTATTCAACCCAGATTTATTGATTCGACACAAGGGGAGCCAAAGAATATCCCTGAGTATTAGCAGTTGAGTTGTCAATTCAACCACAGCTGAAAGATTTAATATCTGCAGCAAAGTGTTTAGTAGCAAAGTAATATGATAGTAACAGTAACAATAGCAGCAGTAGCAGTAGCAGTAGTGATTTGTGTAGCAAGTGTAACAACAGTAGCGGTAAAGTAACGTAGCAAAGACCAGTATAGGAAAAGCTCATAGGCATTGGATCGGTGATGGATAATTATGTTGGATGACATTTATCATGTAACAGTTATAACATAAGGTGATATGTAACTAGCTCCAGTTCGTCAATGTAATGTAGGCATGTATTCCGTATATAGTCATACGTGCTTATGGAAAAGAACTTGCATGACATCTTTTGTCCATCCCTCCCGTGGCAGCGGGGTTCCTAATGGAAACTAAGGTATATTAAGGTCTCCTTTTAATAGAGAACTGGAACAAAGCATTAACACATGGTGAATACATGTACTCCTCATACTATGGTCATCTCCGGGAGTGGTTCCGGCTATTGTCACTCCGGGGTTGCCGGGTCATAACACATAGTAGGTGACTACAACTTGCAAAATAGGATCAAGAACACACATATATTGATGAAAACATAATAGGTTCAGATCTGAAATCATGGCACTCGGGCCCTAGTGACAAGCATTAAGCATAGCAAAGTAGTAGCAACATCAATCTTAGAACATAGTGGATACTAGGGATCAAACCCTATCAAAACTAACTCGATTACATGATAGATCTCATCCAAACCCTCACCGTCCAGCAAGCCTATGATGAGATTACTCACGAACGATGGAGAGCATCATAAAATTGGTGATGGAGGATCGTTGATGATGACGATGGCTTCGATTTCCCCTCTCTAGAGCCTAGAACGGACTCCAGATCTGCCCTCCCGAGGAAGAACAGGTGATGGCGGCAGCTCTGTATCGTAAAACGCAATTATTTCTTCTCTCTGATTTTTTCTGGGACGAATAGGGTTATATTGAACTGGAGAGGAGGTTGGAGGGGCCACGTGGGCCCCATGAGCCTGCCAGGCACGGCCTAGGGGGGGCCGCGGCTCCTGGGCTCGTGGCCCACTGGCTCCTCCCCTCCGGTTGATTCTTTCGCCAGTATTTTTTATATATTCCACAAAAATTCCTCGTCCATTTTTAGGTCATTCCGAGAACTTTTATTTCTGCACAAAAACAACACCAGGGCATTTCTGCTGAAAACAACATCAGTCCGGGTTAGTTTCATTCAAATAGTGCAAATTAGAGTCCAAAACAAGGGAAAAAGAGTTCGGAAAAGTAGATACGTTGGAGACGTATCAACTCCCCCAAGCTTAAAGCCTTGCTTGTCCTCAAGCAATTCAGCTGATAAACTGAAAGAGACAAAACAAAAACTTTTACGAACTCTGTTTGATCTTGTTGTTGCAATTATGTATAACTCATATTCAGATTTTCACCAAGATCATAAGCTAACCACATAAACAATGACATTTAGTTCTCATGGTATACTCATATCAACGGCACAACTAACTAGCGAGTCATAATAATAAGTTTCAAACGTCAACACTTTAATCAAAACACTCATGATATAATATGAATAGATGGTATCTCGTTAGCTCTTTCTGAGACCGCAAAACATAAATGCAGAGCACCTTCAAAGACCAAGGGCTGACTAGAAATTGTAATTCATGGCAAAGAAGATCCAGTCATAATCGTACTCAATATCAATTAATAGCAAAGCATGCAAATGACGGAGGTGCTCTCTAGCCAGTGCTTTTAATAAGACGAGGATGACTCAACAACAATGTAAATAGATAGGCCCTTCGTAGAGGGAAGCATTGATTTGCAGAGGTGCCAGAGCTCAAGCTTTTTTTAAACAGAGATAGGTAATTTTGGGGGTGATATGCTTTCATTGTCAACGCGATGACCAAGAGTTTTCAACATCTTCCATGCTACACATATTATAGGCGGTTCCCAAACAGAATAGTAAAGTTTTAATTCCCCCAACCACCAATCAATCACACTCCACGGCTAGACGAATCCTCGGGTACCGTCTATACCAACAACAATCCTGGGGGAGTTTCGTTTGCAATTATATTTTCATTTGATTTGAAAATGGAACTGGGCATTCCGATTACCGTCCCCTTTCTCGTGAGTGATAGTGAATAAACACATATCAAGGATAACACGCCTAGCATAGAAGATACTGATTGCCCCTTGTCACCACATGAGCGATTCAAGCATACAAAATAGATTTTTTTTTGAAGGTTAAGAGAGTGTCACATGCAAATTTACTTGGAACGGCAGGTAGATACCGCATATAGGTAGGTATGGTGGACTCATATGGAACAACTTTGGGTTTATGGAAGTGGATGCACAAGCAGTATTCCCGCTTAGTACAAGTGAAGGCTAGAAAGAGACTGGGAAGCGACCAACTAGAGAGCGATAACAGTCATCAACATGCATTGAGATTAACCAACATTGAGTGCAAGTATGAGTAGGATATAAATCACCATGAAAATGAATATCGTGAAGGCTATGTTGATTTTGTTTCAACTACATGCGTGAACATGTGCCAAGTCAAGCCACTTGAATCATTCAAAGGAGGATACCATCCTATCAAACTACATCACAATCATTTTAAAATTCATGTTGGCATCTCAAACAAACCATTATAAGCTCCTAGATAATTAAGCATGGCATAAGAAACTATGATCTCTAAGTTGTCATTGCAAACATGTTTCTCTCATAACAATGTTGAATTAGGAACAATGAGCTAGTCATATTTACAAAAACAAAATAGATCGAGTTCATACCAGCTTTTCCAGGCTCAGTCACTTCATCATATATCGTCATTATTGCCTTTCACTTGCACGACCGAATGATGTGAATAATAATAAGAGTGTTCATGCATTGGACTAAGCTAGAATCTGCAAGCAAACTCAGAGGAGAAGACAAAGTAATATGGCTCTTTGGCGAATAAACAATAATGCATATGAGAGCCACTAATCATTTTAATCATGATCTTCTACCTCGACCCAAAGAAAAAGAAAACTATTTACACGGGAAAGCTCCCAACAAGCAAAAGAAGAATGGGAAATCTTTTTAGGTTTTCTTATCTTAATTACTACTAAGCATGCAAGAATGTAAAGTTACAACTATTTTTTTTTGTTTTTCACGTTTTTAATTTTTTTGGGGTTTTCTCAAGTTAATAAACACACAAGAAGAATGCGAGAAAAAAAAAGAAAATAAACTAGCATGGGTGATATAATGAAAAAGTGTGAACACCGACTATCAAAGTGAATGTGTGAACAGGAATATAAAGTCGGTGAGAAACATCTACTCCCCCAAGCTTAGGCTTTTGGCCTAAGTTGGTCTACTCCCAAGGAGGAATTTACTCCAGGGTACTCCGGATGATATCCAAAATCATAATGTGGGTTTTACTGGGATGCGGCAGCTACCGCCTGAAAAGTTGCCTCACGGAGGCGAGCGACCTTCTCCTCCCTCTCATACTCCTCTGCCTCTTCTCTTCTTATGTAATATCTCCGTTTACTCTAAAACTCAAAGAAGGCAGGAGCAGGAAGGGTAATATGGAAATCATGATGTCGATTAAATATTAACCGGTATAGGAGGGACTCATTGCTTCTCTCAAGGAACTGGAAGCGTATTATAGCAGCACGATCAAGGAAAGCACTGTGAAGCGGGGTATCTCCAGTCCGGATGGGTATATTAAAATAATTAGCTAGGCGATTGGCATAGATCCCACCAAAGAAATCTCCTTCATTAGCATTGTTATTTAGTCTCCTAGCAATTATAGCTCCCATGTTAAAACTTCTATCACCTGTTACTGCACTCTTAAGTATACTGAGGTCAGGAGCGCAGAGGTGCCTATGGTCGCGCTTACCATTAATGCATCTACCTATGAAGAGGGCAAAATAATGTAAGGCAGGAAAATGAATGCTCCCCATGGTAGCCTGCGTAATATCTCTAGTTTGTCCAACAGTTATACCGGACATAAAGTCTCTAACAGAGGACTTAGGAGGTTCATTGGGACTACCCCAATCAGGTATCTTACATACTCTATTAAAATCTTCTAAATCCATGGTATACGATTTATCATAAAGATCAAACAATATGGATGTGTTACGGCCAGATAAAAATTTAAATCTACGGACAAAGGAGGCAGTGAGGGAAGTATACTGTTCACATTTATCGGAGATGAATTCTTCGAGCCTGGCGTTACAGATAAATGTATCAAACTCGTCCTTGAAGCCTGCTTCAATCATGAATTCATCGAAAGGCCATTCACATGGTTGCACCAGTGCGTCCCACGGCTGATAATGATCGGGCTCCCGAATCGCAAGACGGGGACCCCTCTTGCTTGAGGAGCCACCATGATAGCTCTTCCTAAAAAATTTCCTTTTTCTAAAATGATTCTGAAATTTTAGTGACTCGAAATAAAAGTGAATGAAACTTAACAAAACTCATAGCAACTACTCCTACAAGTGCCTAGAGGCCATATCTTGCATCAAAACTACTTGGGACCAAATAAAATTAACATGCAAAGCTCAAGAACAGGATCACCATGGCAGCAATAATATGCAATGAATAAAGCACTAGAACAAAAACTAATTGGACCAATGGAGGAGTCACATAACAAGGAACAATTTCCTAAAATAGTTTGGTGAATGGAGCTTTACACAAGGAGATCGAAAAACGCAGCAAAATGAGCAAGAACTCGGGTTGAGCTGTGGGATGATTTTTTCTGGAGGAAGAAGAAGGAGATGGGGCTGGAATAAGTGGAGGGGGTCTACATGGGCCCCACGAGCCTGCCAGGCGTGGCCAGGGGGTGGCCGCGCCTCCTGGGCTCGTGGCCCACTGGTGCATCCCCCTGGCTAGTTATTTGTTTCGAAAAAATCCAGAAAAAATATACTAAAATTTCAGGGCATTTGAAGAACTTTTATTTTCAGGTCATTTTTTATTGGCCGAATAATGCAGAAAACAGGAAAATAATGCTATATTTATTATTTTTCTACTAAATAACATAAAGTAAAAGTTGAGAATAGAAGGTTGTGACCTCTAGATTCAGCCATCTCATGGTCATCAAAAGAAATCCATCAATGAGGTTGATCAAGTCTCCTTGACAAACTTTTTTCGAATCAAATGAAACCGGAGAATCTTCGAAAAATCACTAGGTTACCTCAATGGGGATATGCATATCCCCAACAATAAGTATATCATATCTCATCTTGATAGCAGGTAAAGGAATTTCAAAGCTTCCAACAATAAAGGATGATCATCTTTCAATAGGATTTATGCAATGAATCCGATATTGTTTCTTCGGAAAGTGCACTGTGTGCTCATTACCATTGACATGGAAAATGGCATTGCCTTTGTTGCAATCAATAACAGCTCCTGCAATGTTTAAAAAGGGTCTTCCAAGGATGATTGCCATGGCATCATCCTCGGGAATATCAAGGATAACAAAGTCTGTTAAGATAGTAACGTTTGCAACCACAACCGGCACATCCTCGCAAATGCCGATAGGTAAAGCAGTTCATTTTTCGGCCATTTGCAAATAAATTTCAGTAGGTGTCAACTTATCTAATTCAAGTCTACGATATAAAGAAAGAGGCATAACACAAACACCAGCTCCAATATCACATAAAGGAGTTCTAACATAATTTCCTTTAATGAAGCAAGGTATAGTGGATACTCCGGGATCACCTAGTTTCTTAGGAGTCCCACCCTTAAAAGTGTAATTAGTAAGCATGGTGGAAATCTCAATATCAGGTATCTTTCTTTTATTTGTCACAATGTCTTTCATGTATTTAGCATAAGGAGACATTTTAAGCATATCAGTCAAACGCATTTGCAAGAAGATAGGTCTAATCATTTCAACAAAGCACTCAAAATCATCATCATCCTTTTTCTTGGATAGTTTGGGAGGAAAGGGCATGGGTTTCTGAACCCATGGTTCTCTTTCTTTACCGTGATTTTTAGCAATAAAATCATTCTTATCATATCATTTATTCTTAGGTTGTGGGTTATCAGGATCAATAGCAGGTTCAATTTCCACATCATTATCATTACTAGGTTGAGCATCAATATGAACATCATTATCCATATTATCACTACGCTCATGTTCATCACCAGATTGTGTCTCAGCATCCGAAATAGATATATCATTTTGATTCTCAGGTGTAATAGAAACAGGTCTACTAGCATGCAAGTTCCTATCATCTTTCTTTTTCTTCCTATTACCAGGATGACTAGGTGCATCAGTATTAATTCCTTGAGAATCTTGCTCAATTCTTTTAGGATGGCCCTCAGGATACAAAGGTTCCTGAGTCATTCTACCACCTCTAGTAACAACTTTAACATAATTATCATTCAATTCATTAAGCAAGTCATTTTGAGCCTTAAGTACTTGCTCTACTTGAGTAGTGACCATCGAAGCATGTTTACTAATAAGCTTAAGATCATTGACATTTCTATCCACACAAGCACTTATATGATTAATCATACGAGCATTTTGTTCCAGTTGTCTGCTAACATAATCATTCAAAATTTGTTGTTTGACAACAAAGTTATCAAATTCATCTAAACATAAGCTAGGGGGTTTATCATAAGGAATATCATTCTCATTAAATCTATGGAGAGAATTTACCTCTACTACCTGTGTCGGGTTATCAAGACCATGTATCTCTTCAATAGGTGGTAGATTTTTAACATCTTTAGATTTAATACCTTTCTCTCGCATAGATTTCTTTGCTTCTTGCATATCTTCAGGACTAAGGAATAGAATACCTCTTTTCTTCGGAGTTTGCTTCGGAGGTGGTTCGGGAATAGTCCAAGCATTATCATTGCTCAAGATATTATTTAATAGAATTTCAGCTTGTTCCACAGTTCGTTCCCTGAGAACACAACCAGCACAACTATCTAGGTGGTCCCTAGAAGCATTGGTTAGTCCATTATAAAAGATATCGAGTATTTCATTTTTCTTAAGAGGGTGATCAGGCAAAGTATTAAGTAACTGGACAAGCCTCCCCCAAGCTTGTGGGAGACTTTCTTCTTCAATTTTCACAAAGTTATATATATCCTGCAAGGCAGCTTGTTTCTTATGGGCAGGAAAATATTTCTCAGAGAAGTAGTATACCATATCCTGGGGACTACGCACACAACCAGGAGTAAGAGAGGTAAACCAAGTTTTAGCATCACCCTTTAGTGAGAAAGGAAACAACTTAAGGATATAGTAATGGCGATTTTTTTTCCTCATTAGTGAACAGGGTGGCAATATCATTCAGTTTGGTAAGATGTGCTACAACAGTTTCAGATTCGTAACCATGAAAAGGATCAGATTCAACCAAAGTGATTAACTCAGGATCAACAGAGAATTCATAATCTTTATCAGTAACAAAGATAGGTGAAGTAGCAAACTTAGGATCATATTTCATTCTAGCATTCAGAGATTTTTCTTTCCACTTGTGTAATAATTTCTCAAGATCATAGCTATCCTTACAAGCAAGAAAGTCTTCAGCTACCTCTCCTTGCATAACATAACCCTTAGGTATATTGGGCAATTCATATTTAGGAGGGCTAGGTCTAACAGGTGTAACAGTAGGTTCAGTTTCAATAATTTCATCAGTTTCAGAAGTATCATTTGATTCAGTAGTAACTCTAGCAATTTGTGCATCCAGAAATTCACCAAGTGGCATCTCATTGTAAAGCAAAGCATCATCATAATTATCATGTATAGCAGAAGTAGCATCATCAAGCACAGGCGACATATCAGAATTAATAGCAAGTGGCGGTGTCGCTTACTCATAACAGAAGGTGAATCAAGTGCAGAGCTAGATGGCAGTTCCTTACCTGTCCTCGTAGTTGAGGGCAGAACTTTAGTTTTTGGATCTCGCAATTTCTTCATAGTGATCAACAGATAAAAATCCCAAGTGCCTCAGAGAATAGAGCTATGCTCCCCGACAACGGCGCAGAAAAAGGTCTTGATAACCCACAAGTATAGGGGATCGCAACAGTTTTCAAGGGTAGAGTATTCAACCCAGATTTATTGATTCAACACAAGGGGAGCCAAATAATATCCTCGAGTATTAGCAGTTGAGTTGTCAATTCAACCACACCTGAAAGATTTAATATCTGCAGCAAAGTGTTTAGTAGCAAAGTAATATGATAGTAACAGAAACAGCAGCAGCAGTAGCAGTAGTGATTTGTGTAGCAAGTGTAACAGCAGTAGTGGTAAAGTAACGTAGCAAAGACCAGTATAGGAAAAGCTCGTAGGCATTGGATCAGTGATGTATAATTATGTTGGATGGCATTTATCATGTAACAGTTATAACATAAGGTGATATGTAACTAGCTCCAGTTCATCAATGTAATGTAGGCATGTATTCCGTATATAGTCATACGTGCTTATGGAAAAGAACTTGCATGACATCTTTTGTCCATCCCTCCTGTGGCAGCGGGGTCCTAATGGAAACTAAGGGATATTAAGGTATCCTTTTAATAGAGAACCGGAACAAAGCATTAACACATGGTGAATACATGGACTCCTCATACTATGGTCATCTCCGGGAGTGGTTCCGCCTATTGTCACTCCGGGGTTGCCGGGTCATAACACATAGTAGGTGACTACAACTTGCAAAATAGGATCAAGAACACACATATATTGATGAAAACGTAATAGGTTCAGATCTGAAATCATGGCACTCGGGCCCTAGTGACAAGCATTAAGCATAGCAAAGTAGTAGCAACATCAATCTTAGAACATAGTGGATACTAGGGATCAAACCCTATCGAAACTAACTCGATTACATGATAGATCTCATCCAAACCCTCACCATCCAGCAAGCCAACGATGAGATTACTCACGAACGATGGAGAGCATCATGAAATTGGTGATGGAGGATGGTTGATGATGACGATGGCTTCGATTTCCCCTCTCCGGAGCCTAGAACGGACTCCAGATCTGCCCTCCCGAGGAAGAACAGGTGGTGGCGGCGGCTATGTATCGTAAAACGCGATTATTTCTTCTCTCTGATTTTTTCTGGGACGAATAGGGTTATATGGAACTAGAGAGGAGGTCAGAGGGGCCACGTGGGCCCCACGAGCCTGCCAGGCGCGGCCTAGGGGGGCCACGGCTCGTGGGCTCGTGGCCCACTGGCTCCTCCCCTCCGGTTGATTCTTTCGCCAGTATTTTTTATATATTCCACAAAAATTCCTCGTCCATTTTCAGGTCATTCCGAGAACTTTTATTTCTACACAAAAACAACACCATGGCAGTTCTGCTGAAAACAGCGTCAGTCCGGGTTAGTTTCATTCAAATCATGCAAATTAGAGTCCAAAACAAGGGCAAAAGAGTTCGGAAAAGTAGATACGTTGGAGACGTATCAATTGACAACCCCTTTATCGCGTTGGGTGCAAGTTTGTTTGTTTTTGCGCAGGTGCCTTGGTACCTCATCTTGATACTCCTACTGGATTGATACCTTGGTTCTCAAACTGAGGGAAATACTTATCTCTACTTTTCTGCATCACCCTTTGCTCTTCATGGGAAAAACCAACGCAAGCTCAAGAAGTAACACGAAGAATTTCTGGCGCCGTTGCTGGGGAATATTCAAGTGAAGCATATCTACCAAGTACCTATCGCAAACTCATCTCTTGCATTTACATTATTTTCCATTTGCCTCTCGTTTTCCTCTCCCCCACTTCTAAAACAAAATTTACAAAAATATTTGCCTTTCTTTATTTGCCTTTTTCGTTCGCCCCTTTTCTTCGCTTGCTTTCTGTTTGCTCGTGTGCTTGTCTGCTAGCTAGGTCACCATGTCTGAAAACACTAAATTGTGTGACTTCTCTAATACTAATAACAATGATTTTATTAGTACTCCAATTGCTCCTGCCACTCGTGCGGATTCATATGAAATTAATGCTGCCTTGTTGAATCTTGTTATGAAAGAGCAATTTTCCGACCTTCCGAGTGAAGATGCCGCATCCCATCTTAATACCTTTATTGAGTTACGCGATATGCAAAAGAAGAAAGATGTGGATAATGATATGATGAAATTGAAGCTATTTCCGTTCTCACTACGAGCTCGAGCAAAAACTTGGTTTTCATCTTTACCAAAAAATAGTATTGATTCATGGAACAAGTGTAAAGATGCCTTTATTTCCAAGTATTTTCCACCTGCTAAGATTATCTCTCATCGTAATGATATCATGAATTTTAAGCAACTAGAACATGAACATGTTGCACAATCTTGGGAGAGAATGAAATTGATGATTAGAAATTGTCCTGCTCATGGCCTAAGTCTTTGGATGATTATACAAATTTTCTATGTTGGTTTGAATTTTGCTTCTAGAAATATCTTGGATTCTGCCTCTGGTGGAACTTTTATGGAAATCACACTAGGAGAATCTACAAAACTCTTAGATAATATCATGGAAAATTATTCTGAATGACACACTGAAAGGTCACCTACTAGTAAAAAAGTGCATGCTATAGAAGAAATTAACTCCTTGAGTGCTAAGATGGATGAGTTAATGAAGTTGTTTGCTAGTAAAAGTGCTCCTGTAGATCCAAATGATATGCCTTTATCTTCCTTGATTGAGAATAGCAATGAAAATTTGGATGTTAACTTTGTTGGTAGGAATAATTTGGGTAACAACAATGCTTATGGAGGTAACTTTAATCCTAGGCCTTTTCCTAGTAATCCCTCTAATAATTTTGGCAATTACTACAACAATGCTCATGGAAATTATAATAAAATACCCACTGATCTTGAGAGTAATATTAAGGAGTTTATTAATTCGCAAAAGATTTTCAATGCTTCCATAGAAGAAAAACTGCTTAAAATTGATAACTTGGCTAGGACTATTGATAGAATGTCTCTTGATATTGATGCTTTGAAATTGAGATGTGTTCCTCCCAAGATTAATATGTATGAAACTTTGAAAGCTATGCGTGTTTCTATGAATGAGAGTAAAGAAAGAACCGCCCAAATTCTTGCTAGACATGAAGGGCTCAAAAAGGCGTGTTCTCGTGATGAGAATCACGAAGATCTTAAAGTTCTTGGTGTGACTCCTATTGAATCCTTGTTTTCTAATGTCAATCTTCATGATGATGGGGCTAGATGTGAATCCACTTTGGTTGAGAAACGCCCCAATGATTAGAAGTCTATTAATTTATCTTGATGCTAAAAATACTAAAAGTGGAGTAGAGGTTATCAAAACTTTGAATAGTGATGAAATTAATACTTTGGATTTCAAGGAATTTAATTATGATAGTTGCTCTTTGATTGAATGTATTTCCTTGATGCAATCCATGCTAAACTCTCCACGTGCTTATAGCCAAAATAAGGCTTTTACCAAACATATCGTTGATGCTATGATGAAATCTCTTGAAGAGAAACTTGAGTTGGAAATATCTATTCCTGGAAAACTTCATGATGAGTGGGAACCTACTATAAAAATCAAGATTAAAAATTATGAATGCCATTCTTTGTGTGATTTGGGTGCTAGTGTTTCCACAATTCCAAAATCTTTATGTGATGTTCTAGGTTTCAATGAGATTGATGAGTGCTCTCTTAATTTGCATCTTGCAGATTCTACTATTAAAAAACCTATGGGAAGGATTAATGATCTTATTATTATTGCAAATAGGAACTATGTTCCCGTAGATTTCATTGTGCTTGATATTGATTGCATCCGACATGTCTCATTATTCTTGGTAGACCTTTCCTTAGGACTATTGGTGATGTCATTGATATGAAGGAAGGGAATATTAAATTTAAATTTCCATTAAATAAGGGCATGGAAAACTTTCCTAGAAAGAAACTAAAATTGCCTTATGAATCCATTATGATAGCTACTTATGGTTTGAGCACTAAAGATGACAATACTTGATTCTATTGCCTTACGCCTAGCTAAGGGCGTTAAACGATAGCGCTTGTTGGGAGGCAACCCAATGAATAGATTTATTTTTGCTTTTTACTTTCTGTTTTGTTGATTAAAAACCATCATGATTCTTTTATGATTGTGTTTTTTATGGTTTAATTAGTGTTTGTGCCAAGTAGAACCTTTATGATTAGTTTTGGTGATAGTTGTTTAATCATGCTGAGAAAAGACAGAAACTTTGTGCCCACGAAATTATTTTTAGTTCCTATCCAGAAATAGATTTTGAGTTGATTCTTTTTGATGCTGATTTATATGAAAATGTCCCTAATTTTCATAATTGTTCAGAATTTTTGGGTTAGCAGAGGTATACGAAATATACAGATTGCTACAGACTGTTCTGTTTTTGACAGATTCTGTTTTTGTTGTGTTGATTGCTTATTTTGATGAAACTATGGTTAGTATCGGGGGGTACAAGCCATGGAAAAGTGAGAATACAGTAATATAACATCAATCTAAATGGAAATTAAGTTTACTACAGTACCTAAAAAGTTGGCGGTTTGTTTTCTTATACTAATACTATCACGAGTTTATGTTTAAGTTTTGTGTTGTGAAGTTTTCAAGTTTTGGGTGATGTTCTTATGGATAATGAAATAAAGAGTGGAAAGAGCCTAAGCTTGGGGATGACCAAGTCATCCCAAGACAAATTCAAGGACACCAAAAAGCCTAAGCTTGGGGATGCCCCGGGAAGGCATTTTTTATTTACCACATGATATGTGTTTTGCTTGGAGCATCGTGTATTATAGGAGTCTTTGATTTTTGTATTATCACAATCATCCTTGATAAACACCTTTTTAGAGGTACATGCACTCATTGTGATTTGTTAGAATACTCAATGAGCTTCACTTATATCTTTTGAGTTAGGCAATTTAGCTCACATGTGCTTCACTTATATCTTTTGAGCTTGGTAATTTTACTCCCATGAGCTTCACTTATATCTTTCGAGATAGATAATTTTTCTCCCATGAGCTTCATTTATATCTTTTTAGCTAATTAATTTTTCTCTAGTGCTTCACTTAAATCTTTGTAGAGCACGGCGGTGTCATATTTTTTAGAAATAAAAACTCTCGATCTTCACTTATATCATTTTGAGAGTGCTCTCTCTAAGTAACTTGGTAATTGCAGTGTGTTATGAAATTAGTCCTAAATATGATAGGCATCCAAAGAGGATATAATAAAAACTTTCATATTCAAGTGCATGGATTAGTAAGAGAAGTTTGATTCCTCACAATTAGTTTTGAGATATGGATACGGTAATATTAGAGTTATGTTAGTAGGGAGTTGTGAATCTAGAAATACTTGTGTTGAGGTTAGTGATTCCCGTAGCATGCACGTATGGTGAACCGCTATGTTAGGAAATCGGAGCATAATTGATTTATTGATTGTCGTCCTATGTGTGGCAGTCGGGATCGCGCGATGGTTAACTCCTACCAACCCTTCCCCTAGGAGTATGCGTTTAGCACTTTGTTTTGATTACTAATAAAACTTTCGCAATAAGTATATGAGTTATTCATGACTAATGTGAGTCCATGGTATAGATGCACTCTCACCCTTCCACCATTGCTAGCCTCTCTAGTGCCGCGCAACTTTCGCCGGTGCACAAACCCACCATATACCTTTCTCAAAACAGCCACCATACCTTCCTATTTTGGCATTTCCATAGCCATTCCGAGATATATTGCCATGCAACCTCCATTGTTTCGTCTCATGACATGTGCCATCACTTTCATATTGCCATTGCATGATCGTAAGATAGCTAGCGAGATGTTTCAACGTCATATGCTAAGCTAGATCGTTGCACATCCCGGTACACTACCGGAGGCATTTCATATATAGTCATTATTGTTCTAAGTATCGAGTTGTAAGTAAATAAAAGTGTGATGATCATCATTATTAAAGCATTGTCCCATGTGGGGAAATAATAAAAGAGGCCAGCGAAGCCCAAATAAAAAAAAGAGGCCAAAGATGCCCACCAAATAAAAAGAGAGAAAAAAATGAAAAAAAGAGCCCAAAGAGCCCAAACAAAAAAATGAGAGAAAAAGAGAAAAGAGACAATGCTACTATCTTTTTCCACACTTGTGTTTCAAAGTAGCACCATGTTCTTCATGATAGAGAGTCTCTTGTTTTGTCACTTTCATATGCTAGTGGGAATTTTCATTATATAAATTGGCTTGTATATTCCAATGATGGGTTTCCTCAAATTGCCCTATGTCTTCGTGAGGAAGCAAGTTGGGTGCACACCCATTAGTTTTTATTTTTGAGCTTTCATACACTTATAGCTCTAGTGCATCTGTTGCATGGCAATCCCTCCTCGTTGACATTGATATCTATTGATGGGCATCTCCATAGCCCGTTGATACGCCGAGTCGATGTGACCATCTCCTCCTTTTTGCCTCAAAACCTCCACCACACTCTATTCCACCTATAGTGCTATATCCATGGCTCACGCTCATGTATTGCGTGAGAGTTGAAAAAGTTTGAGAAAGTAAGAGTGTGAAAACAATTACTTGGCCAATACCGGGGTTGTGCATGATTTAAATTCATTGTGTGGGGATGATGGAGCATAGCCAGACTATATGATCTTGTAGGGATAACTTTCTTTGGCCTTGTTATTTCAAAAGTTCATGATTACTTTGCTAGTATGCTTGAAGTATTATTGTTTTCATGTCAATATTAAACTATTGTTTTGAATCTTATGGATCAGAACATTCATGCCACAATAAAGAAGTTCAAATAACAAATATGTTAGGTAGCATTCCACATCAAAAATTCGGTCTTTATCACTTCCCTACTCGAGGACGAGCAGGAGTTAAGCTTGGGGATGCTTGATACGTCTCCAACATATCTATAATTTTTTTATTGTTCCATGCTATTATATTATCAACTTGGGATGTTTTATATGCATTTATATGCTATTTTATATCATTTTTGGGACTAAATTATTAACTCAGTGCCTAGTGCCAGTTTATGTTTTCTCCGTGTTTTTGACCTTTTTCAGATAAGAATATTAAACGAAGTCCAAACGGAATAAAACCTTTGGGATGATTTTTTCCATAATAGAAGGGATCCAGAAGACTTGAGAACCAAGGCAGAGGGCAGGAGGCCACGAGCCCCCTAGGTGCGCCCCAGGGGGTGGGCGCGCCTAGCAGGCTCGTGGGCCCCCCGTGCCTCCTTTGCCCTACCTCTTTCGCCTATAAATTCCCTAAAATCCCCAAACCAACAGAGAGAGCCACGAAAATACTTTTCCACCGCCACAAGCTTCTGTTTCCGCGAGATCCCATCTGGGGACCGTTCTGGTGCCCTGCCGGAGGGGGATTCAGACACGGAGGGCTTCTTCATCAACACCATTGCCTCTTCGATGATGCGTGAGTAGTTCACCACGGAGGGCTTTTTCTCTCTCTTGGATCTTCAATACAAAGTTCTCCATGATCTTCATGGAGATCTATCCGATGTAACTTTCTTTTGCGGTGTGTTTGTCGAGATCCGATGAATAGTGGATTTATGATCAGATTATCTATGAATATTATTTGAGTCTCCTCTGATTTCTTATATGCATGATTTCATATCCTTGTAAGTCTCTTCGAGTTATGGGTTTCATTTGGCCAACTTGATCTATAATTCTTGCAATGGGAGAAGTGCTTGGTTTTGGGTTCATACCGTGCGGTGTCCTCACCTAGTGACAAAAGGGGTAGCAATGTACGCATCGTGTTGTTGCCATCAAGGGTAAAAAGATGGGGTTTATATCATATTGCATGAATTTATCCCTCTACATCATGTCATCTTGCTTAAGGCGTTACTCTGTTTGTTATGAACTTAATACACTAGATGCATTCTGGGTAGCGGTCGATGTGTGGAGTAATAGTAGTAGATGCAGAAAGTATCGGTCTACTTGTCTTGGACGTGATGCCTATATGTATGATCATTGCCTTAGATATTGTCATGACTTTGCACGATTCTATCAATTGCTCGATAGTAATTTGTTCACCCACCGTAATACTTGCTATCATGAGAGAAGTCTCTAGTGAACACTATGGCCCTCAGGTCTATTTTACACATTATATATTCAGATCTACATACAAAAATACCGAAAATACCTTGATGCACTTTTATTTATTTATTTATATTTACCTATTATCACTATCAGATCTCACCTTGCAAGTAATCGTAAAGGGATTGACAACCCCTTTATCGCGTTGGGTGCAAGTTTGTTTGTTTTTGCGCAGGTGCCTTGGTGCCTCATCTTGATACTCCTACTGGATTGATACCTTGGTTCTCAAACTGAGGGAAATACTTATCTCTACTTTGCTGCATCACCCTTTCCTCTTCAAGGGAAAAACCAATGCAAGCTCAAGAAGTAGTTGACGCATGCTCCTAGGGGAGAGGTTAGTAGGAGTTAACCATCGCGCGCTCCCGATCCTCACACAAAGGCTGACAATCTATAAACAAATCATGCTCCGACTTCCTTACATAACGGTTCACCATAAGTGCATGCTATAGGAATAAAAAACCTTTACACAAGTATTTTTACCAAATCACAATTAGTTCCTAACATGTCTCTTAACATTACCATCTTTATATCTCAAAACTTTATGCAAGGAATCAAACTTCTCATAATACTCAATGCACTTAATACGGAAGTTTTTATTATATCCCTCTTGGATGTCTATCATATAAGGAGTAAATTCGTAACCTAGACGAATTAGCATGCTGTTTAGAGACTCTAAAACTAATATAAGTGAGGTGTGAGAGTTCAATTATTTCTATAAAACAGAAATACCACCATGCTCTAAAAAATATAAGTGAAGCCCATAGAGCAAAATTGCCTATCTCAAAAGATATAAGTGAAGCACATAGAGTATTCTAATAAATTCATGATTAATGCGTGTCTCTCTCAAAATATGTGTGAAACAAGGATGATTGTGGCAAACTAAAAAGCAAAGACTCATATCATACAAGACGCTCCAAGCAAAACAAATATCATGCGGTGAATTTAAATAAAGCCTCAAGTAAATTTACCGATGGATTGAAGACGAAAGAGGGGATGCCTTCCCGGGAATCCCTAAGCTTAGGCTCTTTGGCATACTTGAATATGACTTGGGGTGTCTTGGGCATCCCCAATATTAGGCTCTTGCCACTCCTTATTCCATAGTCCATCAAATCTTTACCCGAAACTTGAAAACTTCACAAGACAAAACTTACCAGAAAGCTCGTGAGATCATTTAGTATAAGAAAATAAATCACCACTTTAGGTACTGTTGTGAACTCATTCTTTATTTATATTGGTGTAATAACTACTGTATTTTAACTTCTCCATGGTTCATACCCCTATATAAAACCCATAGATACATCAAAATAGGCAAAGAACTCAAAGAAAACAGAATCTATCAAAAACAGAACAGTATGTAGCAATATGAAAACTTTGTATACTTATGTAACTCAAACAATTCTGAAACATTAGGATAACCTGGGAAATTTCTACAGAAATATTTTTTAAAAATATCAGACTCATTTGATGCTCTGAAAAATTTAGAAATTCCTGGACTGAGCGCAAAAGTTGCTGTTTCTCAGCAAGATCAAATCAACAACCACCGTAGATCACCCCAAAGGTTTTACTTGGCTCAAACAGTAATTAAAACACCAAAACACAATTACTACAGAAGTAATAATGTGGTAAACACTCAAAAACAGAACACAAAAATAAAATTGGGTTGCCTCCCAACAAGCGTTATTGTTTAACGCCCCTAGCTAGGCAAAACACAATAGATCTAGGTATTGTCATCTTTGGTATGCAATCCAAAAGTAGCTCTTATAATAGTTTCATAAGGCAATCTTATTTTCTTTATAGGAAAGTGTTACATGCCTTTCCTTAATGGATATTGGAATCTAATGTTTCCTTCTTTCATGTCAATGATTGCACCAATCGTTCTAAGGAAAGGTCTACCAAGAATAATAGGACATGTGGGATTGCAATCTATATCAAGAACAATGAAATCTACGGGCACATAATTCCTATTTGCAACAATGAGAACATCATTAATCCTTCCCATAGGTTTCTTAATAGTGGAATTCGCAAGATGCAAATTTAAAGAGTAATCATCAAGATCATGGAAACCTAGCATATCACATAAAGTTTTTGGAATCATGGAAACACTAGCACCCAAATCACACAAATCATGGCACTCATAATCTTTAGTTGTAATCTTAATAGTAGGTTCCCACTCATCATGAAGCTTCCTAGGGATAGAAACTTCTATCTCAAGTTTTTCTTCAAAAGATTTCATCATAGCATCAACAATATGTTTAGTAGCCTTATTTTGATTATAAGCATGTGGAGAATTCATCATGGATTGTAACAAGGAAATACAATCGATCAAAGAGAAACTATCATAATTTAAGTCCTTGAAATCCAAAAGAGTGGGTTCATTTCTATTTAATGTTTTGACCTTTTCAATCCCACTTTTATCAACCTTAGCATTAAGATCTATAAACTCCGAATCATTGGGACGTCTTTTAACTAAAGTTGACTTATCTCTAGTCCCATATTTATCAAGATTCACATTACAAAACAAAGATTCAATAGGAGTCACCACAATCACTTTGAGATATTGATGACCCACAAGTATAGGGGATCTATCGTAGTCCTTTTGGTAAGTAAGAGTGTCGAACCCAATGAGGAGCAAAAGGAAATGATAAGCGGTTTTCAGCAAGGTATTCTCTGCAAGCACTGAAATTGTCGGTAACACATAGTTGTGTGATAAGATAATTTGTAACGGATAGCAAGTAACAATAGTAACAAAGATGCAGCAATATGGTCCAATCCCTTTTGTAGAAAGGGACAAGCCTGAACGAACTCTTATATAAAGTAAAGTGCTCCCGAGGACACATGGGAATTATTGTCAAGCTAGTTTTCATCATGTTCATATGATTCGCGTTCGCTACTTTGATAGTTTGATATGTGGGTGGACCTGTGCTTGGGTGATGTCCTTACTTGGACAAACATCCCACTTATGATTAACCCCTCTCGCAAGCATCCAACTACGAAAGAAGAATTAAGACAAAGTCTAACCATAGCATTAAACTAGTGGATCCAAATCAGCCCCTTGCGACGCAACGCATAAACTAGGGTTTAAGCTTCTGTCACTCTAGCAACCCATCATCTACTTATTACTTCCCAATGCCTTCCTCTAGGCCCAAATAATGGTGAAGTGTCATGTAGTTGACGTTCACATAACACCACTAGAGGAGAGACAACATACAACGCATCAAAATATCGAACAAATACCAAATTCACATGACTACTAGTAGCAAGACTTATCCCATGTCCTTAGGAACAAACGTAACTACTCACAAAGAATAATTATGTTCATGATCAGAGAGGATTTGAATAGCATTAAGGATCTGAACATATGATCTTCCACCAAGTAAACCAACTAGCATCAACTACAGCAAGTAATTAACACTACTAGCAACCTTACAAGTACCAATCGGAGTTGCGAGACGGAGATTGGATACAAGAGATGAACTAGGGTTTGGAGATGAGATGGTGCTGATGAAGATATTGATGGAGATGAGTCCCCTCCGATGAGAGGAGTGTTGGTGATGATGATGGCGACGATTTCCCTCTCCGGGAGAGAAGTTTCCCCTGCAGGACGGCCCTGCCGGAGCTCTAGATTGGTTCTGCTCAAGTTCCGCCTCGTTGCGGTGGCGTATTCTCCCGAAAGCTCTATATTGATTTTTCCTCGGACGAAACACTTCATATAGGAGAAGATAGGGGCCACAGGGGCCACAGGGGGCCCACGAGCTCCCTAGGCATGCCTAGGGGGGTAGGCCACGCCTGGGAGGCTCGTGGCCTCCTGGTGGCTCTCCTTTGGTATTTCTTCCGCCCGGTATTTGTTATATATTCCAAAATAATTCCTCGTTTATTTTCACGGCTTTTGGAGTTGTGCAGAATAGACATCTCAAACTTGCTCCTTTTCCACCCCAGAATTCCAGCTGTCGGCATTCTCCCTCTTCATGTAAACCTTGTAAAATAAGAGAGAAAAGGCATAAGTATTATACCATAATGTGTAATAACATCTCATAGTGCAGTAAATATCAATATAAAAGTATGATGCAAAATGGACGTATCAACTCCCCCAAGCTTAGACCTCGCTTGTCCTCAAGCGGAAACCGAGATCGATAAATATGCCCACATGTTTAGAGATAGAGGTGTCGATAAAATAAAATATGGACATGCAGACATCATGATCATATTTAGAACAGCAATATCGTCATATAATCCCTTATGCCAAAGTGACAATTCATTCACAATGTAAAGCATGCATCAATAACCTTATTGAGAATTAGCAACCAATAGTCTTTAGTCATTGAAGCAATTGAAATTTATCATAACATCGGAAAGAGTCAAATAAGAGCTTGTAAAGCAAATCCACATACTCAATTGCTAAAACTCACGCGGTACTCATGAGATCAAAGCTTCAGCTGGACACAGAGGAAGATAGGGGCTTATAGCATCGCCTCCCAACTATTTACCTCAAGTTTAATGTCAATAATAATAATTCATGATTACTTACTTCCAAGTTGATATATGAATATAGATCTTTACCTAGCACATGACGCTTGCCAAGATAATGGCAAAATAAGGAATTGGTGTTGGTCACCATGACTCTTTTAAAGATAAAAATTAAAGGTACAAGATAGGCCCTTCGTAGAGGGAAGCAGAGGTTGTCATGCGCTTTTGAGGTTTGGATGTGTGACCTCTTAGTGTGAAGGAACGTCACTTTATATTGCCTCCTGTGATAAAGAACTTTATTATGCAGTCTGTCGTTCTATGTCTTCCTCATCACAGGTTCGTACAAAGCTTATTTCCCACACACTAATAGATCATACATATTTAAGGAGCAATTTTTATTGCTTGCACCAATGACAACTTACTTGAAGGATCTTACTCAATCCATAGGTAGGTATGGTGGACTCTCATGGCAAAACTGGGTTGAGGGTTTTATGGATGCACAAGTAGTATCTCTACTTAGTGCGGAAGTTTTGGCTAATATGAGGTGGAAGCAAGCGTCACATGCTAAAGGATCTATAATCACATAACATTGTTCGGAATCAAGCAAACATAATTCATTATGTTGTCTTCCTTGTCCAACTTCTACTTCTTAGCATGTAATAGTTTAATGAGTGCTCACAATCATAGATGGTGTCAAAGATGATATATTTATATGTGAACCTCTCTTTCTTGATTACTTCCTATTAATTGCAACAATGACCAAGGTCTAAGTTTATCTACCCACAACAAGTTTCAGTCAACATTCTTTTTATATGTGAAGTCATCACTTCCCATAAGATCATCACATGATCTTTCATGCTTTTGTTCTTTTATTATTATTTTCTTTAGATCATGGCAAGAAGCAAAGCCCTTAACTAAAACACTCTTTATTATATAACTCACGAACTCGATTACATTGGGGGTAACACAAAGCAAACTCAAGCCTAGATCATACTAAGAACTTTATTCTACTAGATAAAGACATTATCAAAAGGATCGAACTAAGATAAAGGTAAAGGCAAAAGATGTGATAGTGATACGATACCGTGGCAACTCCCCCAAGCTTGGCACAAACCAATGGGAGTGCCCATACCCGTGTGTTTAATTGTCTTCCTTCGGATGTGATGGTGGTGGAGTTGGGGCAGAATGCTTAAGCTTGTTTAGTTTCCTTTTTAGCACAAAGTTCTGCTCTTTTAGATTGTTAACTTCCTCTTGAAGCCTCAACACCCTTTGACATAATTCTTGCTTACTCTCCTGCAAAAGATGGGAATGGGTAAATAAAGTTTTAGGCTTCTTCCTTGAGTTAGGGAGACTCGACTTCTTGAACTCCACATGCATGTCCCCAGGTTGGGGTAGAGGAACTTCCTCTTCGTCGGGACTTGTTCCTTCCTTCCCCTTAGGATCATAATCTCCTTCCTCATCTGTGGTCCAACCATAAGGATCTAAATCTCTGTAGACCTTGGGGTTAGCAAGGTAATCAGCCACATAGCTCTCCCCCTCTGAATCTTGAGAGGACATCTTTGCTCTAAATCTGCTGCAGAAACAGACTCGAAATGAAAACAGAGGATATTTTCATGATACAAGGGTCATACCTTTCGGGAGATTATATAATGAATTTTTACCGACCATAAGGAGTGTTCCACAAGAAAACGGAGTCCGGGAGGCACACGAGGTGCTCACGAGCCCCCCAGGCGCGCCCAGGGGGTGAGGCCACGCCTGGCAGGCTCGTGGCCTCCTCGTGCGCTTTCCGGACTACCATAATTTTTTTTATTTTTCTAAATATTCCAAAACGGAGAAAAATTGCTATTGGAAAAGTTTTGGAGGCGATTTGCTTACCATATCACATACCTCTTTGTTTTCGGAGTCTGAAATGGGCTGGCAAACATCCCTTATGTACTCCTATGGGGTTATGGTATTAATTATATTTCTTTCTACATTTATGGGAGTACCTGAGCTATAATGCTTGATTCTTTGCCCATTCACAACTCTCAGAAAAGTGCCTTCCGCGTTGTTGAGTTTGATAGCGCTGGAACGATATACCTCTTCGACAATATAAGGACCTTCCCATTTAGAGAGAAGCTTGCTTGCAAAAAATCTTAAACGAGAATTGAATAGCAAGACATAATCACCTACATTGAACTCACGTTTTTGTATCCTTTTATCATGCCACCTTTTGACTTTCTCTTTAAACAATTTGGCATTTTCATATGCCTGAGTTCTCCATTCATCAAGTGAGCTAATATCAATAACCTCTTCTCACCAGCAAGTTTGAAACCAAAGTTGAGCTCTTTGATTGCCCAATAAGCCTTATGCTCTAGCTCAAAAGGTAAGTGACATGCTTTACCGTAAACCATTTTATACAGAGACATGCCCATGGGATTCTTATAAGCAGTTCTATAAGCCCACAGTGCATCATCAAGTTTCTTAGACCAATTCTTTCTAGACCTATTAACAGTCTTTTGCAGAATTAATTTAATTTCTCTATTACTTAACTCTACTTGACCACTAGACTGAGTATGATAAGGAGATGCAATTCTATGGTTGACATCATACTTAGCAAGCATTTTACGGAAAGCACCATGAATAAAATGTGAACCACCATCAGTCATTAAATATCTAGGGACTCCAAATCTAGGGGAAATAACTTCTTTAAGAATCTTAATAGAGGTGTTATGATCAGCACTACTAGTTGGAATAGCTTCTACCCACTTAGTAACGTAATCAACAGCAACTAAAATATGAGTATACCCATTGGACTTTGGAAAATGTCCCATATAATCAAAACCCCAAACATCAAATGGTTCAATAACAAGTGAATAATTCATAGGAATTTCCTGACGTTTACTAATATTACCTATTCTTTGACATTCATCACTAGACAAGACAAACTTACGGGCATCCTTAAAGAGAGTAGGCCAATAAACACCGGATTGCAATACCTTGTGTGCAGTTCTATCTCCAGCATGGTGTCCTCCGTAAGCCTCGGAGTGGCACTTCTGTAGGATATGTCCCTGTTCATGCTTAGGTACACAACGTCTAATAACACCATCTACTCCTTCTTTATACAGGTGAGGATCATCCCAAAACTAAAGTCTCAAATCATAAAAGAACTTTTTATTTTGTTGGTACGTGAAACTAGGTGGTATATATTTAGCAACAATGTAATTAGCATACTCAGCATACCATGGTGTAATGCGTTAAGCATTGATGACATTCAATTGTTCATCAGGAAAGCTATCGTCAATAGGTTGTGGGTCATCAAGAACATTCTCTAACCTAGACAAGTTATCTACTACGGGGTTCTTAGCACCCTTCCTATCAATAATATGCAAGTCAAATTCTTGTAGCAAGAGAACCCATCTAATAAGTCTAGGTTTAGCATGTTTCTTTTCCATGAGGTATGTAATAGCAACATGATCAGTGTGAATAGTAACTTTAGAATCAACAATATAAGATCTGAACTTATCACATGCAAACACAACTTCTAAAATTTATTTTTCAGTGGTAGCATAATTTCTTTGGGCACTGTCTAGAGTTTTACTAGCATAATAAATATAATTTAATTTCTTATCAACTCTTTGTCCTAGGACAGCACCAACAGCATGATCACTAGCATCACACATAATTTCAAAAGGTAGGTTCCAATCAGGTGGTTGAACAATAGGTGCAGTTATCAAGGCCTTCTTGAGTATCTCAAATGCTTCTTCACAATCATCATCAAAAACAAAAGGGATATCTTTTTGCAAGAGATTAGTGAGAGGCCTAGAAATCTTAGAGAAGTCTTTAATAAACCTTCTATAGAAACCAGCATGACCAAGGAAACTTCTTATACCTTTAATGTCTTTGGGGCATGGCATCTTCTCAATGGCATCAACTTTAGCCTTGTCAACTTCAATACCTCTTTCGGAAATTTTATGTCCCAAGACAATGCCTTCATTAACCATAAAGTGGAACTTCTCCCAATTCAATACAAGGTTAGTATCTTTACATCTCTGCAAAACTTGATCAAGGTTTCTCAAGCAATCATCAAAAGAAGATCCGTAAACGGAGAAATCATCCATGAAACCTCAACAATCTTTTCACAAAAGTCAGAGAATATAGCCATCATACATCTTTGAAAGGTAGCAGGTGCATTACATAAACCAAAAGGCATACATCTATAAGCAAAGGTACTAAAAGGGAAAGTGAAAGTGGTTTTCTCCTGATCAGATTGTGCAACAGGTATTTGGGAGAAACCAGAATAACCATCTAGAAAGCAAAAGTGTGTATGTTTAGACAATCTTTCTAGCATTTGATCGATAAAAGGTAGAGGGTAATGATCTTTCTTAGTAGCTTTATTTAATTTCCTAAAATCGATTACGATCCTATAGCCAGTAACAATTCTTTGTGGGATCAATTCATCTTTATCATTACGAATAATGGTAATACCTCCCTTCTTAGGGACACAATGCACCGGACATACCCAATCACTATGAGCAACAGGGTAAATAATACATGCTTCTAGGAGCTTTAGTATTTCTTTCCTTACCACCTCTTTCATCTTAGGATTCAGTCTTCGTTGGGGATCGGCAACTGGTTTGGAATCGGGATCAGTTTTAATTTTATGCTGGCATAGAGTGGGACTAATGCCTTTAAGATCATCAAGAGTATATCCAATAGCAGCACCGTGCTTCCTCGGAGTTTTCAATAATTTGTTTTCTTCATGGTCTAAAAGGTTAGCACTAATAATAACAGGATAGATCTCTTTTTCATCGAGATAAGCATACTTAAGAGTATCATGTAATTGTTTAAGCTCAAACACAGGATCACCCTTGGGTGGAGGTGGATCTCTAAGTAATTCAACAGGAAAATTATTCTTAAGGATAGGACGTTGTTCAAAGATAATTCTATCTATCTCATTCCTTTCATCCATATGCATATCATTTTCATGTTCAAGCAAGTATTGCTCTAAAGGATCAGTAGGAGGCACAGCAATAGAAGTAAGAGAAATAATTTCATCCTTACTAGACAGTTCTTTTTCATGAGGTTGTCTACCAAACTTAGAAAAATTAAATTCATGTGACACACCTCCAAAGCCAACAGTAACAGTTTGTTTCTCATAATCAATTTGAGCATTAACAGTATTGAGGAAAGCTCTACCAAATATGATGGGACAAAAGCTATCTTGTGTGGTAGCAAGAACGAGAAAATCAGTAGGATACTTAGTTTTACAACACAAGACTTCAACATCTCTAACAATTCCCACAGGGCAGATAGTATCTCTATTAGCAAGTTTAATAGTAACATCAATAAATTCCATCTCGACAGGTGCAATCTCATTTTTAATTTCATTACATAAAGATTGAGGTATTGCACTAACACTAGCACCCACTTCACATAAACCGTGATAACAATGATCTCCTATCTTAACAGAAACAACAGGCATGCCAACTACAGGTTTATGTTTGTCTCTAGTATGAGGTTTAGCAATTCTAGCAGAAGCTTCACAGAATTGAATAACATGCCCGTCAACATTGTCGGCCAAGAGATCTTTAATAATAGCAAAACTAGGTTCAACTTTAATTTGCTCAGGGGGTGTGGGTGTTCTAATGTAGCCCTTACGGATTATAGTTGAAGCTTTAGCATGATTCTATATTCTAACAGGGAAAGGTGGTTTCTCAATGTAAGCAGTAGGAACAATAGAATCATTATAAGCAATAACTTTCTCTTCAACTGAGACGGGTTTAGCTACATTAACTTCTATGGGAGGATGATATTTAAACCACTTCTCCTTAGGGAGATTAACATGAGTAGCAAATGATTCACATAAAGAAGCTACTATCTCAGAGTCAAGTCCATCTTTAGCGCTAAAATCACGAAAAGTATTTGTTTCTACAAAAGATTTAACGCAATCGAACTTAAGATTCATACCTGACTCCTTACCTTCATCAAACTCCCAATCTTCAGAATTGCGTTTAATTCTTTCCAATAAATCCCATCTGAATTCAATATCTCTCTTCATAAAAGAACCGGTACAAGAAGTGTCAAGCATGGTGCGATTGTTATGAGAAAGCAGAGCATAGAAGTTCATAATAATAATCTCTCTAGGGAGCTCATGGTCGGGGCATGAATATAATATTGACTTAAGCCTCCCCCAAGCTTGAGCGATACTTTCTCTATCACGAGGCCAAAAATTATAGATATAATTCCAATCACGATGTACCAAATGCATAGGGTAAAACTTTTGCTAAAATTCCAACTTCAATCGTTTGTAGTTCCATGATCAAGTATCATCACAAAGCCTATACCATGTCAATGCTTTATACCTCAAAGATAAGGGAAATACCTTCTTCTTGACCTCATCCTCAGGCAAACCTGCAGGCTTAAATAAACCACAAACCTCATCTACATAGATCAGATGCAAATCGGGATGTGATGTTCCATCTCCTGTGAAAGGATTAGCCAACAGTTTCTCTAGCATACCCGAAGGAATCTCATAATAAATATTTTCAGTAGGTGCAGTAGGTTGAGGAGAAACTCTTTGTGCTTTCGGTCGAGGTGAAGATACCCCGAACAAGCTCCTCAAAGGATTAGTTTCCATAGTAACAAATGACAGTAAATTTCAGCACACTATATAAATGTTTCCTTACCACATTCCACTTACCAAAGGCGCTTCACTCCCCGGCAATGGTGCCAGAAAAGAGTCTTGATGACCCACAAGTATAGGGGATCTATCGTAGTCCTTTTGATAAGTAAGAGTGTTGAACCCAACGAGGAGCAAAAGGAAATGATAAGCGGTTTTCAGCAAGGTATTCTCTGCAAACACTGAAATTGTCGGTAATAGATAGTTGTGTGATAAGATAATTTGTAACGGATAACAAGTAACAATAGTAACAAAGGTGCAGAAATATGGCCCAATCCCTTTTGTAGCAAGGTACAAGCCTGAACGAACTCTTATATAAAGTAAAGTTCTCCCGAGGACACATGGGAATTATTGTCAAGCTAGTTTTCATCATGTTCATATGATTCACGTTCGCTACTTTGATAGTTTGATATGTGGGTGGACCTGTGCTTGGGTGCTGTCCTTACTTGGACAAACATCCCACTTATGATTAACCCCTCTCGCAAGCATCTGCAACTACGAAAGAAGAATTAAGACAAAGTCTAACCATAGCATTAAACTAGTGGATCCAAATCAGCCCCTTGCGACGCAACGCATAAACTAGGGTTTAAGCTTCTGTCACTCTAGCAACCCATCATCTACTTGTTACTTCCCAATGCCTTCCTCTAGGCCCAAATAATGGTGAAGTGTCATGTAGTCGATGTTCACATAACACCACTAGAGGAGAGACAACATACAACGCATCAAAATATCGAACGAATACCAAATTCACATGACTACTAGTAGCAAGACTTACCCATGTCCTTAGGAACAAACGTAACTACTCACAAAGCATAATTATGTTCATGATCACAGAGGATTTGAATAGCATTAAGGATCTGAACATATGATCTTCCACCAAGTAAACCAACTAGCATCAACTACAGCAAGTAATTAACACTACTAGCAACCTTACAAGTACCAATCGAAGTTGCGAGACGGAGATTGGATACAAGAGATGAACTAGGGTTTGGAGATGAGATGGTGCTGATGAATATGTTGATGGAGATGAGTCCCCTCCGATGATAGGAGTGTTGGTGATGACGATGGCGATGATTTCCCTCTCCGGGAGAGAAGTTTCCCCGGCAGGACGGCCCTGTCGGAGCTCTGGATTGGTTCTGCTCAAGTTCCGCCTCATCGTGGCGGCGTCTTCTCCCGAAAGCTCTATATTGATTTTTTTTCTTGGACGAAACACTTCATATAGGAGAAGATGGGGGCCAGAGGGTCCACAAGGGGCCCACGAGCCCCCTAGGCGCGCCTAGGGGGTAGGCCGCGCCTGGCAGGCTCGTGGCCTCCTGGTGGCTCACCTCTGGTATTTCTTCTGCCCGGTATTTTTTATATATTCCAAAGTAATTCCTCGTTGATTTTCACGGCTTTTGGAGTTGTGCAGAATAGACATCTCAAACTTGCTCCTTTTCCAGCCCAGAATTCCAGCTGTCGGCATTCTCCCTCTTCATGTAAACCTTGTAAAATAAGAGAGAAAAGGCATAAGTATTATACCATAATGTGTAATAACAGATCACAGTGCAATAAATATTAATATAAAAGTATGACGCAAAATGGACGTATCAGATCTTCATCATTATTATTAGGAGAACACACCTTTTCAAGCCATTCACTCTTAGCACGAATTCTAGCGGTTCTTTCCTTACTTTCATCAATTGAAATTATCATAGTTTTTAGATATTCATTAATATCATGCTTGGGTGGAGTAGATCTAACTTCCAAAGAATCAATCTCAAGCAAAATTCTATCAAGGCTCCTAGCCAAATCATCAATCTTGAGCACTTTTTCTTCAACCGTAGCATTGAAAACCTTTTGTGAACCAATAAATTCTTTAATAATATTCTCAAGATCAGAGGGCATATTATTATAATTTCCATAATAATTGTTGTAGGAATTACCATAATTATTAGAGGAATTACTAGGAAACGGCCTAGGGTTGAAATTACCTCTATACGCATTATTACCAAAATTGTTCCTACCAACAAAATTCACAACCATAGATTCATTATTATTTCCAATCAAATAAGACAAAGGCATATAATTGGGATCAATAGGAGCACTCTTACTAGCAAACAATTTCATCAATTCATCCATCTTTTCACTCAAAGTACTTATTTCTTCAGTAGCATGCACTTATTTACTAGTAGGAGATCTTTCAGCATGCCATTGAGAGTAATTTGTACTAATATTATCTAGGAGCTTAGTAGTTTCTCCTAATGTGATTTCCATAAAAGTACCACCCGCAGCTGAATCTAAAAGATTCCTAGATGTAAAATTCAATCCCGCATAAAAAAATTGTATAATCATCCATAAACTCAAACCATGTGAGGGATAATTCCTAATCATTAATTTCATCCTCTCCCAAGATTGTGCAACATGCTCATGATCAAGTTTCTTAAAATTCATTATATCGTTCCTAAGGGAGATGATCTTAGCTGGAGGAAAGTACTTGGAGATAAAAGCATCTTTACACTTATTCCGTGTATCAATACTATTTTTAGGCAAATATGAAAACCAAGTTTTAGCACGATCTCCTAGTGAGAACGGAAATAGCTTCAATTTAACAATATCTTTATCCACATATTTGTTCTTTTACATATCACACAACTCAATGAAAGTATTTAGATGGGATGCGATATCTTCACTAGGAAGGCTAGAAAATTGTTCTTTCATAACAAGATTGATCAAAAGCGGCATTAATTTCATAAGATTCCACACTAGTGGTGGGAGCAATCAGAGTACTAATAAAATCATTATTAGTAGTACTGGAAAAGTCACACAACTTGGTATTCTCAAACATCATGACAAAGCAAGCAATCAAGCACACAAACAAACAAAAGGCAAACGGAAAGGCGAATGGAAGAAGGGCAAATAAAAAGGCAAATCTCTACTCCTAAAGGTCAAATAAAAAGGCAAACAGAATCCCCGCCGTCCCCATCACTGGTGGCGCCCGGGCCTAGCCGTGGCCCGCCTCTCAAGACGACGAGGTGGAAGAGAGGGTTAGGTGGCGGTGGCCGGGGGTCGCATCGCCCTGGAGGGAGCGAGCTAGGGGATACAGGACGGTGGCCGACAAAGAGCATAGTAAGCAACGAAACAAAAAAATTACAACCAACATACATAGGCATCTCTACTCCTAAAGGGGGAGTTGGTAGCTTCTTGTCTCGGTTTTTTTCGTCATCCCTCCCACCTTCGTCCGGGTTTTTTGGTCCAATTTTTGTTTAGTCAATGATCTTTTTAAACCGATCTTATCTGCCAATAAGATCATTGTTTGGTATATATAGTAACTTTTGTACGGAAAGAAAGAAATGTCGATCCATCTTTAGTTAATTTTCGATATATTTGGTAACTTTCATATTCAATCTATAATCAATTTCATGTATAGTTGGAAATGTTTGTATCGAAAGGAATGAATCATGATCAATATTTAATTAATTTTTGGTATATTCGGTAACTTTCATATTCCATCTTTAATAAATTTTTGGTATATTTGGTAACTTTTGTATGGAAAGCAATAAATTACAATCAATCTTTAATTAATTTTTGGTATATTTGGTAACTTTCATATTCAATCTTTAATCAATTTTGGTTATACTTGGTATCTTTTATATGAAACGGAATGAACCATAATCACTCTTTAATCAATTGTCGGTATCTCTATACTTCTAAAGACTCAGTCTGTAGGTTGTCGTTGGTTTCATTAGTTACCTACTGATAACCCACAAGTATAGGGGATCAATTGTAGCCTTTCTCGATAAGTAAGAGTGTCGAACCCAATGAGGAGCTAAAGGTAGGACAAATATTACCTCAAGTTCTATCGACCACGGATACAACTCTACGCACACTTTACGTTCGCTTTACCTAGAACAAGTGTGAAACTAGAAGTACTTTGTAGGTGGGATAGGATAGGTTTGCAAGATAATAAAGAAAACGTAAATAAAAACTAGGGGCTGTTTAGATAAAGAAACAATTACGTTAGTTTAACGAGTGTGGAAAACTGGTGGTAGGAGTTGCGGAATTGTCCCTAAGCAATTGACTATGTTACTAGACCGATAGCAAGTTTTATGTGGGAGAGGCCACTGCTAGCATGTCATCCCTTACTTGGAATTCTATGCACTTATGATTGGAACTATTAGCAAGCATCCGCAACTACTAACGTTCATTAAGGTAAAACCCAACCATAGCAATAAGATATATTGGTCCCCCTTCAATCCCGTATGCATCAATTTCTATGCTAGGCTGAAGCTTCTGTCACCCTTGCTCTCCAATACATAGTCCTATCAACATACAACTAACCCTATGGTGTGATCCACGCGCGCGCTCATATGATGGGCACCAAAGGACAGCAACATAACCACAAGCAATTTAAACCAATCATAGCAATTCATCAATCACCGATAGGACAACAAAAATCTACTCAGACATCATAGGATGGCAACACATCATTCGATAATAATATGAAGCATAAAGCACCATGTTCAAGTAGAGGGTAGAGCGGGTTGCGGGAGAGTGGACCGCTGAATATAGATGGGGAAGGTGATGGAGGTGTTAGTGAAGATGACGGAGGTGTTGGTGTAGATTGCCGTCACACGATGATGTCTCGGGCGGCGTTTCGGCGTTGCCGGGAGAGAGGGGGAGAGAGCCCCCTTCTTCTTCTTCTTCCTTGACCTCCTCCCTAGATGGGAGAAGGGTTTCCCCACTGGTCCATGGTCTCCATGGCGACGGAGGGGCGAGATCCCCTCCGAGATTGGATCTCTCTCTCTATGTGTCCTTCTGTTTCTACGCTCCCAGATTCTGGCCTTTCACCGTTTCTTAAATTCCCGGAGATCAGTAACTCCGATTAAGGTGTCCTTTTAACATGATTTTTATCCAGATATTAGCTTTCTTGCGGCGATAGAAGGGCCCAACTGCCTTAAGGGTTGGTCACGAGCCTGCCAGGCGCGCTTGGGGGGTAGGGCGCGCCTCCTGGGCTCGTGACCCCCTCGGGCATCGTTTCGCATTGATTCTTCTTCCCAAAAATCATAAATATTCCCAAAAAATCCCTGTAGGTTTTTTATTGCATTTGGACCTCGTTTGGTATGGATATTCTGCGAAACAAAAAACATGCAACAAACAGGAACTGGCACTAGGCACTGGATCAATATGTTAGTCCCAAAAAATAGTATAAAAAGTTGCCAAAAGTATATGAAAGTTGTAGAATATTGGCATGAAACAATCAAAAATTATAGATACGACGGAGACGTATCAGCATCCCCAAGCTTAATTCCTGCTCGTCCTCGAGTAGGTAAATGATAAAAAAGATAATTTTTGATGTGGAATGCTACCTAGCATAATCTTGATCATATAATCTAATCATGGCATGAATATTAAGACATGAGTGATTCAAAGCAATCGTCTATCATTTGACATAAAGACAATAATATTTCAAGCATACTAATAAAGCAATCATGTCTTCTCAAAATAACATGGCCGAAGAAAGTTATCCCTACATAATCATATGGTCTGGCTATGCTCCATCTTCATCACACAAGGTATTAAATCATGCACAACCCCGGTTTTAGCCAAGCAATTGTTTCATACTTTAGTATTCTCAAACTTTTTCAACTTTCACGCAATACATGAGCGTGAGCCATGGACATAGCACTATAGGTGGAAGAGAATATCGTGGTTGTGGAGAATACAAAAAGGAGGAGATAGTCTCACATCAACTAGGCGTATCGACGGGCTATGGAGATGCCCATCAATAGATATCAATGTGAGTGAGTAGGTATTGCCATGCAACGGATGCACTAGGGCTATAAGTGTATGAAAGCTCAAAAAGAAACTAAGTGGGTGTGCATCCAACTTGCTTGCTCACGAAGACCTAGGGAAATTTGAGGAAGCCCATCATTAGAATATACAAGCCAAGTTCTATAATGAAAATTTCCCACTAGTATATGAAAGTGACAATATAGGAGACTCTCTATCATGAAGATCATGGTGCTACTTTGAAGCACAAGTGTGGTAAAGGATAGTAGCATCGTCCCTTCTCTCTTTTCTCTCATTTATTTTTTATTTATTTTTCTCTTTTTTTGGTGGGCTTCTTTGGCCTCTTTTTTTTATTTGGGCTTCATTGGCCTCTTTTATTACTTCCTCACATGGGACAATGCTCTAATAATGTTGATCATCACACTTTTATTTACTTACAACTCGATATTTAGAACAAAATATGACTCTATTTGAATGCCTCTGGCGGTGTACCGGGATGTGCAATGATCTAGCGTAGCAATGACATCAGAAAATGGACAAGCCATGAAAACATCATGCTAGCTATCTTACAATCATGCAAAGCAATATGACAATGATGGTGCGTGTCATAATAAACGGAACGATGGAAGTTGCATGGCAATATATCTCGGAATGGCTATGGAAATGCCATAATAGGTAGGTATGGTGGCTGTTTTGAGGAAGGGTATATGGTGGGTGTAATGCACCGGCGAAAGTTGCGCGGTACTAGAGAGGCTAGCAATGGTGGAAGGGTGAGAGTGCGTATAATCCATGGACTCCACATTAGTCATAAAGAACTCACATACTTATTGCAAAAGTCTATTAGTCATCGAAACAAGGTACTACACGCATGCTCCTAGGGGAAGGGTTGGTAGTAGTTAACCATCGCGCGATCCTGACCTCCAAACAAAGAATGACAATCAATAAATAAATCATGCTCCGACTTCGTCACATAACGGTTCACCATACGTGCATGCTACGGGAATCACAAACCTTAACACAAGTATTTCTACGAATACACAATTACTCACTAGCATGACTATAATATCACATCCTCATGTCGCAAAACTATTGCAAGGAATCAAACATATCATATTCAGTGATCTACAAGTTTTATGTAGGATTTTATGACTAACCATGTGAATGACCAACTCCTGTTAACTCTCTAAATAGGTATAAGTGAAGCATGAGAGTTTAATTCTTTCTACAAAAGATATGCCCCACTCTAACAAATATAAGTGAAGCAAAAGAGCATTCTACAAATGGCGGTTTTCTATGTGTAGGGAAACAGGCAATCCAAACTTCAAATGATATAAGTGAAGCACATGAAGCATTCTATAAAGCCATACTCAAAAGATATAAGTGAAGTGCAAAGAGAATTATATAAATAAACCAAGGACTATCTCATACCAGCATGGTGCATAAAATAAAAAGCAAAAAATAAACACAAAAGACGCTCCAAGCATTTGCACATATCATGTGATGAATAAAAATATAGCTCCGAGTAAAATTACCGATAGATTGTAGACGAAAGAGGGGATGCCTTCTGGGGCATCCCCAAGCTTAGACGCTTGAGTCTTCCTTGAATATTACCTTGGGGTGCCTCGGGCATCCCCAAGCTTAGGCTCTTTCCTCTCCTTATTCCTTCATCCATCGTGGTCTCACCCAAAACTTGAAAACTTCAATCACACAAAACTCAACAAAACCTTCATGAGATCCGTTAGTATAATAAAGTAAATCACCACTTTAAGTACTGTTATGAACTCATTCCAAATTCATATTAGCATTATATCTACTGTAATCCAACTTCACCATGGTTCATACCCCCCGATACTACCCATAGATTCATCAAAATAAGAGAACAATGCATAGAAAACAGAATCTGTCAAAAACAGAACAGTCTGTAGTAATCTGAACATATAACATACTTATGATTCTCCAAAAATTCTGAAAAAATTATGATAATTAAGGAAATTTGTATATCAATCAGCAGCAAAAAGAATCAACTCAATATCACTCTCTATATAGAAATAAGAAATGATTTCGTGAGTGCAAAGTTTCTGTCTTTTTCAGCATGTTCAAACAACTATCACCCAAACTAATCATAAAGGCTTTACTTGGCACATTATTTTTATAATACAATGGAATTTTACAAGGGGATAATTATTTTTGCGAGAAACTTTCATGAAAAATTCTACATTGTTTCCATGAGCATGAACACAAGTGTTCAAGGTCGACCCTCACTTTCGCAATGCATCACCCTTCAATCGCTTCTCTTTTTGAAAAAGTTTTAAGTTCCCCTCTATATTTTTTGTTTTTAAACTATATAAAAGAACTCAATAGAAATAAATGACTCTCCAAAACTTCCGGGTTGTCTCCCAGGCAGCGCTTTCTTTAAAGCCATTAAGCTAGGCATAAAGTGCTCAACTAATGGATCCACCCGGATCCCAAGGTATATCAAAGCCAATTTTAATTAACAATGATTTGTAATTTAGTAGTGAGCACAAGGTAACATATATCATGCAATGATGAAGTCCAACTCTCTTCCTATGCATTGGCATGTCATAAAAGAACAATTCATGCACATCAAGTAAAGGCCAATACATAGCATAAGCAGTTTCTTGCAATTTTATCGTATTGGAAACATAGAGAGGTGGAGATGTAGTTCCTCTCTCATAATAATTTCAAGTAGGAGCATCAAGCACATGCATATTATATTCATCAAAATCATCATGTGTAATAGTAGAAGGCAACCCATCAATGTAATCCCTAATAAGAGCAGACTTCTCCGATATAGTGTAGTTGGGAGAATTCAAAAGATAATAGGACCATCATATGTGGGTGCAATAGAAACAAGTTCATGTTTAACATAAGGAACTATAGCAAGTTCATCTCCATAAGCATCATTCATATTGGCATCATGGCCACAAGCATAGCAAGCATCAAGTTTGTAAAAAAGGGATATTTCAAACGAATCCAAGGGATCATAGCAATCAACATAGCATTCATCCTTCGGTAAGAACGAGGGGAAATTAAACAATGTATGAGTTGAAGAGTTACTATCATTAGAAAGTGGGCATGGGTAGCTAGTCCACTCTTCCTCCTTTTGTTCTTCGCTCTCCTCGTCATCTTTTTCATCTAATGAGCTCACAGTTTCAGCATTTTCTTCTTCCATAGTTTCCTGCAAAATATTAGTCTCTTCTTGGGCAGCGGAAAATTTCCCCATAAATCGATAAATATGGGCATTATATTCATAATTAGTATAACAATAATGAAGCATAACCAAATTTTCAGATCGGTAAAAAGCATCATCATTATCATCACACTTTTTAAACAGAGCTTCAATTTCATAAGCACCCATAAAAGCAACAAACTCTTCTATTTGTTCCACATCATAGTAATCATATATACCATTAGCATAAGAAGCCAAGGTTTCATTAGCATTAAATTTACAAGAAAAGGGAAGGTGTTTAGCCTTCATCCTAGAGCAACAAGTAATATCATATCTCAAGCATAGATCCCAAGCATACCATTTCAACATATGAATTTGATCCCATAATAGTTTCCCTTTTTTAGTCAAGAGATAATCCCTAAAGTATTCACGTTGATCCAATGTGTCTCCCATTATATAATTGAATGGGGTTTTCTCAGGATTATTAAAGAAGTGCATAATATTTTCCGCATAACGAGCATCGAGGGTTTTAGGAGGTTCCCCATCTCCATGAGTAGCAAGTACAGCTAATTTTTTTGGTATTTCGTGTATCATATCCATAACTAAAGATAGAAAACAACTTAGAACAGCAAATAAATCTACTTAGTGATAAAGCAAAAGAATATTCACCCCACGCTATTGCTCCCCGGCAACGACACCAGAAAAAGGTCTTGATAACCCACAAGTATAGGGGATCAATTGTAGCCTTTCTTTATAAGTAAGAGTGTCAAACCCAACGAGGAGCTAAAGGTAGGACAAATATTCCCTCAAGTTCTATCGACCACCGATACAACTCTATGCACACTTTACGTTCGCTTTACCTAGAACAAGTATGAAACTAGAAGTACTTTGTAGGTGTGATAGGATAGGTTTGCAAGATAATAAAAAACGTGTAAATAAAAACTAGGGTCTGTTTAGATAAAGAAACAATTACGTTAGTTTAACGAGTGTGGAAAAGTGGTGGTAGGAGTTGCGGAATTGTCCCTAAGCAATTGACTATGTTACTAGACCGATAGCAAGTTTTATGTGGGAGAGGCCACTGCTAGCATGTCATCCCTTACTTGGAATTCTATGCACTTATGATTGGAACTATTAGCAAGCATCCGCAACTACTAACGTTCATTAAGGTAAAACCCAACCATAGCAATAAGATATATTGGTCCGCCTTCAATCCCCTATGCATCAATTTCTATGCTAGGCTGAAGCTTCTGTCACCCTTGCCCTCCAATACATAGTCCTATAAACATACAACTAACCCTATGGTGTGATCCACGCACGTGCTCATATGATGGGCACCAAAGGACAGAAACATAACCACAAGCAATTTAAACCAATCATAGCAATTCATCAATCACCGATAGGACAACGAAAATCCACTCAGACATCATAGGATGGCAACACATCATTGGATAATAATATGAAGCATAAAGCACCATGTTCAAGTAGAGGGTACAGCGGGTTGCGGGAGAGTGGACTGCTGAATATAGACGGGGGAAGGTGACGGAGGTGTTGGTGAAGATACGGAGGTGTTGGTGTAGATCGCCGTCACACGATGATGTCCCGGGCGACGTTCCGACGTTGCCGGGAGAGAGCAGGAGAGAGCCCCCCTTCTTCTTCTTCTTCCTTGACCTCCTCCCTAGATGGTAGAAGGGTTTCCCCTCTGGTCCATGGTCTCCATGGCGACGGAGGGGCGAGAGCCCCTCCGAGATTGGATCTCTCTCTCTATGTCCTTCTGTTTTTGCGCTCCCAGATTCTGGCCTTTCACCGTTTCTTAAATTCCCGAAGATCCGTAACTCCGATTAAGGTGTACTTTTAACACGATTTTTATACGGATATTAGCTTTCTTGCGGCGAAAGAAGGGCCCCAACCGCCTTAAGGGTTGGTCACGAGCCTGCCAGGCGTGCCTGGGGGGGTAGGGCGCGCCTCCTGGGCTCGTGACCCCCTCGGGCATCGTTTCGCGCTGATTCTTCTTCCCAAAAATCATAAATATTCCAAAAAAATCCCCGTAGGTTTTTATTGCGTTTGGACTTCATTTGGTATGGATATTCTGCGAAACAAAAAACATGCAACAAACAAGAACTGGCACTAGGCACTGGATCAATATGTTAGTCCCTAAAAATAGTATAAAAAGTTGCCAAAAGTATATGAAAGTTGTAGAATATTGACATGAAACAATCAAAAATTATAGATACGACGGAGACGTATCACCTACCCATCAAAGGTAATCCCTCTCCCACCTATCAGAAAATAATCCCTCCGATTTCTATAAAAAATCACCTTCCATTTTCGCACCTCCTCTGATTTTTCCACGGTAAAAAAAAGCAAAAGAAAAATTGAGGGCGCTCGTGCACATAGATAGGAAGGTATTGATCTCTTTCCTGTTTGTGTTTAATTTTTTTCCTTTTTCCCAATATAGTCTGCAATCTATCCTCAGATACCTTTCTTAGCGATAGTTTCCAACTCTGCCGCTCCTGATCTACTGCACCACATAAAACGCTAGCCTCCCCATCTAGGCCATCGTCCTCGCTCCTCTTTGGTTGCTTGTCCTTGTTGGGGACATCCTGTCTTTGCTCGATGTCCAGGCCGAGTCCGACATGAGAGAGATGGCGCCGTCCTTGCCAATTCAAGTGAAGTTCACAATCCCCATGTCATGGACGAGTCCGGCACCGCCCCCCGCATATTGATTGTGGTTGAAGACAGTAGTGTCGCCCCCTGTCTAGCATGCCTGCGGCTTGTGAATCCAAGGCATGTGCGCCCCACTCAGCCTCGTGCGCGTGACCGCCATTGTTGATGGGTCCGACATCATGCGTGAGCAAGGTTATAGCAGGGTGAGGATGGCGGCCATGTTGATCTGTATGTGTCAGGCCATTGCATGGAGTGAAGTGGAACAATTCGTCACAATGTGTTTCAAATGGCTAGGATACCCAAAAGACCCCACATGGATGATACATGACCTTCGCCACCTCAATGCCACCGGAGTTCCTTCTTCCGCCAAACGCATAGCCACCGTCAGTCTCCTTTGCTCTATGGTTGATTTGCTACTAATCTTTTTGCACCAACTACAATCCATTTGGTTGTATCAGCATGGATACTGATAGTTTGGACGATGTGTAGGTCAGTACGAGGTTGCACATGCAGGCATTTGCCACGGTGTCTCTCGCAGAGATCTCAGGTTCAAACCCATCCAAGGTGCAAAATTTTGGTAAGATAATTGCCATTTGGGTTCCTACTTGCTAGCTTTTTTATGGACACGTTTGAGAGTTGCCTCGGTCCATATGAAATTACTTCTTTTGATGTTGGAAGATACTCCCTCCCTTCCTAAATATAAGTCTTTGTAGACATTCTAATGGGTGACTACGTATGGAGCAAAATGAGTGGACCTACATTCTAAAATATGTCTGCATACATTTGTATGTAGTGCAATAGTAGAATCTCTAAAAAGACTAATATTTAGAAACGGGGGAAGTACATATTAGTTCTAAAGTGAAGGTTGATGGAAGTGATTTTACTTGAGCCTACGCTTTTATTTTGGTGTTTATTTGGTGCCATTATCTTAGGATAATACTTTCATGCATGGATTTATTCCGGCATTCTAATTTCAAACCTTTGTGCCACTATGTTCATTCATTCACGTTAATGGATGTAATATAAACACTTACTGAGAAACATGTGTAATGATGGTGGATACAAACATCAAGTTAAAGGTGCATATTATTCAGCTTGATTCATTGCTCGGGATATTTGAATATATGGCTTGTAATTCCATCTACCAAGAACTTAATTCATAATCCAAAAATTGAAGGGAAGGTTGGGGAATATTGTCGATCCCGTCCAGAAACAATTTTTTTAATTCCAAATGATGCATTTCTTGCGTGTCTCATTGATTGAATATTTGAGTTGGAACTAAGTATATTAGTGTCTTGGAATTCGCTAATATGCTTTATCCACTTTTGATCGCTATGTACAAGAATCTTTGTACTTACTATCGCACTTCGTGTTTTCTACTGATTGTGGTACCTTTTAAAGAAAGGAAAGATGACTAAGATGTGGAAGCTGGTGGACACGTACAAGGACGAGGAGGTGAGCATCACGGCGGTGGAGCACAACCTTGGGGCAGCGCTGACCACCTGAAACTAAGGTGTGCAAGCTGGTAGACATGTACAAGGACGAGGAGGTGAGCATCACGGTGATGGGGCACAACCTCGGGGCAACACTGGCCACCTAAAATTCTAAATCGCCGGGAATGGCCAGTCACGACGTTCGTGTTCAAGAACACACGCGTGGGCGCAGCCAGCTTCAAGAAGTGGTTCGACGCCGCCACGACCTCGCAGCCGCAACGCCTAGGACATCGTGCCTAGTTACTCGGTGCTGTTGTACCATGACATGGGCTCTGAGCTAGCCATTGACATTGGAACATCGCCATACCTAAGGCATGAGGATGTCGCCGCCCGGTTCGTCATTGTCGATGGGTTCACCGCAATGTGAGTCGAATCAATCTCATATGCCATAGCGGATGCCTCCAAAAAAATTTATATCCATTGACAATGATTCCTCACATATAAATCACGCATCATCCATGGACAACCTTCAGGTGAAGAACCTATTGTTTGCTCCAGTGGCAGGGATGTTGGTGGCACGGATTTGTTTAGTAAGAGGATGGTCTAAACTAGAGATTTGAGTTGAAGCATGGGAAGAGTTCCTATCATCGGTGCTAGCCATAAAGTCGAATGCATCTGTTGGTAAGCTCTGTAATCCAAACACCCATAATATAGCAGATGCTATTTTTTACTCTTAGTAGGTAAGTTGTTTTTTTTACTTTTTATAAAGTAGCTTGCGACATTCCTAGAAAGTAAGGGTCATGTAGGCACATGGGGCGCTCCTTTTTGGTCATTTTCTGCTCAATTATACAGTTTTATTGCAGTATCATATTTTTCATATCTCAATAAAGTACATGTTATTTTAGATCAATAGTAAAGTGCATGTCAATACCCCCAGAAAGAGATTTTATTATACTTGCTAAAACATCGTGGGAATAAAGCTAAAGACAACTTTTCTGATATTGTGCGAGAATTTATTAAACGCATCAAGTAGATTTGTAATGGATTTTTAATTGGATCGTCACTCAATTTGTTACACAGACACGTTGTCAATTTGTCATTTTATTATCAATTTACATGGCAAGTGAAATGGACTTCAATTATTAAGCAATTGTGCCCGTGTAATGTTGGCTCTGTATGTGAAAATTAACATGCATTATCTTTGTATAACTCACAAAATATTTCGAGAGCCCGTGCCAACGCACGGGCATCTTCTATATCTAAATAGCTAGCCTCCACTAACATATTTCTCTCAACATGCAAGCATGCCACCTCATCATTCAATATGCATGAAGAAAGGTCCACCACAACATGCAATCATGCATAATAAAAGCCATCTCAACATGCAAACATGCATGAGAATTTACATTCTTTTATGATATTTACATCATACAATAATCAAACACCACAAATCATATTTATTTTCAGCTTACTTCTCATATTATTAGTGATATTCCATAAAACCAATTCTAACTGAATACATCGCAAAACATTTCCGCAACAACATGCGGGGTATCATCTAGTTTCTATAGTAAGGACGAATGAAGAAAATAATTGTGAATGTGAAGAAGGGACGATAAGAGATATACCGCTTTATCTTTTTGTAAGGAGAATATTAAGTCTTGTTGCAACATAATTTATGTGGAAGCATGAGAATATTTAGGTCATGTTACAACATAATATCATTACCTTCTCTTTGTTAGGTGTTTAAATTTGATCTTTAAAATTGAATTCTGCTTGGGAAACACGGTGGTTGATTGAGTGGTGGAATGGGGGAGAAAAATTTTATTGCTTGGTGTAACGAGCTTCAGGCATTTCTTTTGCTTTCAGCCCATAGTACGCAGACATTCTCCTAGTAACAATAGGATTATACTGTGTCCCACAAACAACAGCAATAATAAACCGAGATTGACGCCACACTGACCATCCATACAGGTACATTTATTCTGCCACGTGGTCGACCAAGTACCTACATACTCCATGGCCGTCGCAGGCCGACGGGCGGTGAGTACGGTTTTCAGGCGTCGGACCACGTGACTGGCACGACGCCGACGTCGGTGTCGAGCCCGAGCGCCTTCCAGACGGCGGCGGAGGTGTCCACGACGTCGTCCTTACAGCCGTGGTTGGAGTCGCACTCGTCCACCACCCGGGCCTCCACGGTGCGCCCGTTGCGCTTGCTGGTGATGCGGATCGTCTTGTGGCACCGCCGCCCGCCGTCGTACCACCGCGTCGACAGCGCCGCGATCATGTCCTTGTCGCTGTGGTACTTGCCGTCGCACGTCGCCGGCCCGCCGCCCTCCTGGCCCTTCTCGAAGCCGTTCACCGTCATAATGCCCGGGGTGCCGCCGTGGCCGCCCGGCGTCGACGGACAGTCGGGTTTCTTGTGCTTGAGCCGCATGCCCGGCCCGGGTCCGTCGTCCTCGGCGCCGTCGCACGGGTCCGGCTTGGCGTGGTGGTGGTGCCGGGCCACCGCGCGCGTCGACGCCTGCAGCAGGATCACAAGCGTGGCCACGACCACCAGCTTGGCGCTCGCCATCGCTGAAGCAGTGAAGCTCTTCCTGCCTGCCAAATTATTTGCTAGCCGTGGGTGCTGAACTAGTGATGCTGACGAGTTTATATAGGCGCCGCCTAGGTGCGCGCTGGCGGAATCTCTGTGGTTGCTGATGGACCTCTGGCGTAAGAGCTTCCGAATCAACGTAATTTTCAGATGAGTGTACGAGGGGATTTGCCGAGTAAGATACTCTGTCGGCGTGCTCGAGACAGGGCCTGATTAAAGATGGCTGCGTACGTCGAGATGAGATGGTTTGGATTACACGGTGTCGCCATTGCTCCAGCGTTAAAATCTGGGGACAGAACGGGGCATGTCGCTCTTGACACGGAGATGCTGTCAATTTTTACTGCTACTCAAAGCTGATTGATCGTCAAGTACTACGATATGAATGGGTTTGAGCATCATTATCGTTGAAATTCTGGAGTGGCAATCGAGGAGGCAATGCGGTGTATAGATCGACCAATCTGTGTACCATCACATAGTGGCCCATGCGGTAACATTTCATATCAAGATTTGAATAAATGACAATGGCAAGTTTATATTTCATAAGAATACTTATGTATTTTAATGGTGAACAGTGCATCCAACACATGTTTTTTGTGTGTGTAGCTCACATGTTAAAGTATATCATCATGAAACTTTATACGCATGCAACCAAGGCATCCATATATGCATGTGGTTTTTTGTTTACAATTTTTTGAAACTTGAATTTCCTAATTTTGATTTTTTCAAAAAAAGAGAGCCACCCTGACGTCTGAGCTCCAAAACGATTTATCTGTGGCACACCCCATTTAATGCTAAACCACACTCGATTCTTGCCCTCAGTCCCAAAAGGGTTTACATGCCAGGTTTAAAAAAAACGATGTCAACATGCCTTTTTTTTAAACGATGCCTAAATGCCAGTTAAATATGCTTGTCGAACTGAAGCTAAAGCATCACCTTTATTGTCGATAAACTGAAAAAACACCGTAATACCGATTCAATAGGGGCCAAAAGTCACATCAACTCTTGTGCAATGATGCTCTCCTCAGTGGGGACGGCCTCTTGTTCTCTAGTGCCATTCTTTCTATGAACTCTTCTCCAGTATCATCGAACAGAAAGACATTAGCAAGCGACTTAATTAGCTAGAAACACACCAAAAACTACTAGTCCCTATGGACAATATCGAAGCATTATCCCTAGCTGCAGTCAGAAAATCCAAAGGCGATGTTGCACCAGCCGAAACAACATCAGCAACAATGAATTGTAATCAAGGAGCGCAAAGAGTGGACATGATTCCGCAGATCCCTGCAGAACCTGAAGATTTATCTGCAACTTTCTCGGTCCCGAGAAGAGCGTAGACAAATCGATGTTTTAGCACGACATAAACACTTGTTGTCTATTGAAACGATCCTTCAGTTCGTAATGCTGAAAATAAACAGTCGACATCAAGATGAAGCAAGAGTGATTTGAACTTGGTGTATGGTCGTAGCTGACACATAGCCTATCAAGCTGCGCCTTATTTATTTTTCCCTCGCTTCTGCTCCACAAGGCATTCTAAACTAACTGATTCGAGGGATTTGTCTTAGCCTGTCATTCGTGGCAGCAAGCATACATCCTGATGCAGACTGAGGTATCAGTAGTTCAGAACAAGTGAAAATCAACAACCATTTCTACCGCTATCTGTCAGGGCAAGCTAGGAAGTAGAACTTTGTCGAGGGAGAGAAAGCTGATACGTCCATTATCAACTTGACAAAATTTAATAGGAATGCCGCCACACTTGCTTTCAATGGTTTCCAGTTCATCCCTTGATGGTGGTTTGTCTCTGCACCAAATTGAATAAACAAGAACCATGATGGAAAGAAATATATCATAAGAGATCATATGCATCCAACCACAAACTGCTAAGCCCAAATTCATATATTCACGTCATTTTTCGTGTCTCCTTGCCTATTTCTATAACTTTTATGATGTTTTGGTTCTGCAAATTTGTGGCTTCACGTGTTTCATTACCCACTACTGCCTCCGTTTCTACATATAAGACTTTTTAGAGATTTCAACAGACTACATACATATGTATATAGACATATTCTAGAGTATAGATTCACTCATTTTGCTCCATATGTAGTCCCTATTGGAATCTCTAAAATGACTTAATTTAGGAACAGAGGGAGTGCATGCTTAGAATCACTATTTAGTTTGTCACAAAAATGAGAACCTGTGATAAGGTGTGACTGATGGATACATGATAAGCATATAAATACAAGAAATCATGATTGATTGCACATTTCGATTGCAAGACATAGCTCAACTAAGTAAAAATCCAATTGGACACCAAAAATTCCCTATCAGCTTGGATACTAAGCTTAAATTATACATTAGCTCGAACATTATAACCACTATGATAACAGAGCAAAGTATTAAATCTATGTGCATACAATACATTAACAACATACAAGAGAGATATCCATGTGCACAGAAAGAAAACCAGTAACACCTGATAGATAAATCCTGATGCCTAAATGTGCAGAAGTTTCAGAGGACATTAAAATCATATCGAATACACAACGAACAATTTATGCACCCTTGTAGAAAACCTTGTGATCCTAAACTGCCATTTTAAACAAACCTTGTGAACTACTGTAAGATGAAAATGCACTAGTTTATAAGCACAAATGAACGTGAGAAAAGTAACATTACCTTAGCAGAGATAGGAGGAAACAAGGGGCTCCCGGGGATGACTTTCTAAATTTGCTATTTGGTAGATACACTTCAAAGGATGGATGCAACCCATCCATGTGCATTTCTTTGAGCAATTTCGTGATGTCATTGTGGACACCATTGGCTCTATTGAAGCTCTGGTCAGTGTAAGGCATACCATCGAGGAAATCAGTGGTTTCACAAGTAGGGCTATGCTTCATTGTCCAGGGGACACCATATCGTCCAATAATGTAGCCAAGCAACTTCAAGTGTTTGTAAGCCTGGAAGGCATCCCAGCAGCACCCATATTTTTCCCCAGCAATGTTTCCATAAATTTCTTCCAGTCCCATTGTCCCACCCTCATCATCGACACAAATCAATGCCCCTCTTTCTGCCAAAAACCTGCGTACTTTGGTCAGTCAAACACGTCTCAACTTGCAAGTCGAAGTATTTGAAATGAAAAGAGCATGCCATGCAATCCATCCATTGAATCTCTGAACGTTTGACTGATGCATTGTGTAATTATTAGTCCACACCGTTGGGTTAACGAAGCACAATCATATTGATTCAAGCTCTGCGTTGCCTTAGATGAACGGCGTCATGCACGCAGGGCTTGATAAGAAGCCCCAACGGCTACGGTAGCATAGTACAGAGCAAATAACCATGCTGCATTATTACGGCATTTCATCAAACAGGTGGCGTACCCGATCTCCTCGACATTGTAGTAGAGCTTGTCGCCCCGTGTGACGCCGGTGGTCAGCCAGAGCTTCCCCTTGCTGTCCAAGACCTCCGCCGCGCCGGCCTCCTCCACCCACCGCGCCCGCGACGCCACGTTCCTGCTCCACAACACAAGCAGCCCGCTTGTGAACTATCCATCAGAGCACCAGCAGCAGAAGTAACGAACAGATGAACCGCAAGACGAGAGCACGCACCTGAACTGTACTCTCGAAGACGTCGGCCCCCCGTCCGAGAGGAAGGGGTTGAGGTGCTGCTCCTCCCCGTCGTCTTCCACCGCCGCAGCCCCGGCAGCGCGGCCCCCTCGTCGTCGATCTCGCGACGCGGACGCCATGGACCGCTCCCTGCTGTACTCCCACCAAAAATCCAACGACCCGTCACACTGGAAACGGGCCCCCCAAAGAGGCAGGCCCTACACAGACGTGGGCCGAGATAGCGGGCCCTGACAGGCGGGGCCCAAATGAGGTAAGAGACGTGTCTTCCTTTTTATCGCGAGACCTCGTCTCCTCCCCCCTTTCGCATCCTTTTCGTTCAAAACAGGCAGGGCAGGGGAGAGGGGAGGAGGAGGAGGAGGCGCGGAGCGAGGAAAAAAAAATCGAGTCAGCGGGCCGGCGGCGCGGCGCGGCGGCTGCCTCCTCTGCTCGTCCGGTCGAGCCCGGTTCGTCGAGTGAGCGCGCTGCGTCCCCCCATCTCCGCTCGCGTCGATATCCGCTTGATTTGTCGTGTCGGCGGCAAGCGCCGATCCAGCGAGGTGGTTGCGGGCGATAAGCTGCCCTTCGGTTCGCCCGCTGCGCCGACTGTCCCTGGGTCGAATTCGTCCGTTTCTAGGCATATTCCCCGTCGATCAGGCGCGGCTACCTTAGGAATTGGGGATCAGGGGCAGCTGCGCGTGCGCTGTACTGCTCGTTTCGTGCTCTAGCTCGCGGACGGCCCTCTCTCCGGCTTGATCCGTCTTAAGGTTGCTAAGGGTCGTCTTGCTTGATCGTTCCGTGGTGATCCTCCCCGGCTGCGGGATCCAGCAAGGTCGTTAGGTTCTCCCCAGGTTTTGTTACTGCTCGTGGTTTCAGTTCACTGCCCCGGATGGGATTTTGTTTAGTTCAAATTTCGTCACCAACGACTGGTAGTTTCGTCCGAGATGGTGGAAAGTTTGGTCTGAGCATCGATGTCCTTGATTTATTTATACTGCTATAAGATGGTCACATGTTAAAATACTTGCTGATAGTTGACACTTGACAGATAGTTTTTCGTAATTAACTGTTGAATCACATCTCTTTCAGTATCAGGTCAATTCGGGGGTTCAAGGGAGCATGAGTACTCCTAACGGCACACGACGTGCCTCAAGAAGGCAAGCACAGGATGCTGATAAGGTTGTTGTGAACTTGGTCACAAGCCCCCTGGTAGTGGGCAGACGACGTGGAGTATCAGCCTCCAACGCTGGCGCGCGCACCTCACCCATTGATGTGGAAGCCCTCGAGGATGAAGTGCAGGTCTTGTCAGCTTCCCAAGTGCCTCAGGTAACTTTGCGAGGCAGTATATTCACAGTGATGTTTAAGGATCATGATGTATGCACCTCAACCAACTACGTTGTGTACTTCTTATGATTCTGAGGCACACAAGCTCTTCATATTAAAGGAAGAGTATTACAACTTGGTTGTTACATGAATGTGACGCATCATTTCTGGCATTTATGTAGAATCATCTTGAATTTTGCAGAGGACGAACCGGAGAACTAGGAGGCAGCCTGTGACAGTAGTTGATCTGGAGGTACATTCTACCCGGGAAGGTTAGTTCTTTACTTGGTACTTACTACGCATTGCATTCTGGGGAGTTGTTTTGGCTTGGCTTCACATTATGGAATTTGGTTGGTAAATCTAAATTCTTCATCAGTCTACTATGATCTGCCTTAATCGATTCTTCTGGAACTATCCAGTTTATAAACAAGACACATAATTTTGGGTTATCACTTATATCATGCTGCTAAGATGAATGTAGGTGCTGATTATACAATGTGAAATCAGTTTACTTTCTAGTGGCAACAGACATATACTCCCTCCGTCCAGAATTACTTGTTGTGGAAATGGATTGAAATGAATGTATTTAGATTCATTTCTATCCATTTCCACGACAAGTAATTGTGGACGGAGGGAGTATAAGCTATGCTGAAAATTGGACTTGTGACATCTTTGTGTGGCCAATTTCCTATATAATAACTTCCTGCTGTAAGGTGATAGACATATATTGATGCTGACTCTGGATTCTGGAAACCACAACTGGAAGTTGTTAAATATTCTTTAATATGCTCTCTGACTATATTTCCCCCTGTGATTTAAGCCTCCTTATCTGCCTTATTGTTTATTCACTCAGGAGTTACTCATGATGATAATGCAGCAGTGCTTTCTCCTAACACAAGGAACAAACGGCAAAGAGTTGCACCTGTAGTAAACATCTCTCTAGAAACAGGAGAAGGGTCCAGCTTACAGGTATTTAATTTAAATTGTTTTGAAGGTATTAATCTCTCTTAGCGTTAAGTCCAGTTTGATTAGTGATTACTTATTAGGTGTTTTCTACTTTGTCCTTTTTGTGAATAACAGCTGGTATCTAGTTTATGATGCTCCCCTTTGTTCTTTCTATAGAGTTCTGGATTATGCTGTCCTTTCAGTGGACCAAGGGTGTAACCATGTTTGATTTAGTTGAAAGAATTTCTCACTGTATGTTCAAGTCATACTTCTAGTTCTGTAATGATGTCATATAGATCTATCCAGATTGTTCTTGAAAGGCCAACAGTTAAGATTCTTGGTTGGCACTGACAATTTCGCATTTTGCCTCCTGTTATGTAGGTACAGTGTACGAACATGTTTACTATAGTACTTCTGCTAGAGGATATTTGCACCCTAAGAAAGCTGCTCTATACATTCAATCCTGGTGTCCAGTTCATATTAGCCTGTTGCCTCGTGATTTGTGCTAAACTCTGGCTACCTGCATGTTTCTATTCTTGGCAGTCAAAAAATGCGGGGAAAACTAGCAAAGAGCCTGTGAAGGTGACTCCAAAGGAACCCATCTTCACCTGCCCTGTGTGTTGGAACAAGTTCGACGAGCCCGCCACAACAATGTGCGGCCACATCTTCTGCACAAACTGCATCAAGCAAGCCATTCAGTTCCAGAAGAAATGTCCTACCTGCCGGAAGTACTTGAAGATGAACAATTTCCATCGCATTTACCTTCCTAACACCTCTCTTTAAGGTGAGCCCTTTCAATTTCTGTCTGCCTTAATCTGTTGAGCTTCAGTTTCATCAGATACAGGCCTGTTCGATGTGTTAAAATGAACCTCTAGCAGCATCTGACTTTGAAATCTATATTGTCAGGGTCTGGAGTCCTCCCAGGGAGAACCATGGCGGGTCTTCTGCTGAGGAGCATTATTGTACCATCATCTCCTAGATGAATGTATGGAAATGGGTCAGTAGGAGTTCATTGTCCTGATGACCGGAGTGGATAACCTTCTGCCTGAAATGGGTTTAACCTGATAAACAAAGTGGAGTGGATAGTCTTCTGCCTGAAATGGGTTAACAAATCTGCCTGTAGCCTTCCATTACATTGTTTGTGGCAACTTAAAAATGTTGTATGTGTTAGGCTATTAGCCTTGCACCTTTTCTTCTCCATAGTTGCTCAATGTAACTGCGGTTGTGATAATACGAGGGCTTTGCACATTTGGTGCTTCTGTACCCACCTGTTCAGTGATGTACTATGTTCTGAGGTGATTGCCCTGGCATTTTATCAAGATTTTAGTCAACTACCATGAGGTAGTATGGCTGAGGACGTCGATGATCTTGTCCCCAGGGGCACTTTAGGGTCATGCCAACAACGAGACACACCGAAGTAATTTCACTTTGAGTTTTGTACAATACAACAGCTATAAATGTCAAGTATCACAGACTGTTACAAGCGCATCCAAACTATTCCCTATCAAGGGTTCCTTCATTCTGAAAAGATATGTCACAGTCGATCTGCTGGTCACTTACAATAGTAGATCCTCGAATTTACCATTGATGCTACACACATCGATGCAAGGTGGTTAGGCGACCAGATCACCATACTGAGATAACTAGAACAACATCTGCTCTAGGCCTTTGCTGGCAGCTTGTTCATCACAGGGCTAATCTTTTCGTCAGAGAGACCCCTTTGGGGGTCAACCTTGTAGGTTTCGTAGAAGTCCAGTATTTCCATTGAAATGTTTTTCACCTGGGTATTGCAAATGAATGTCGATCAATTGGATGGGTATTATGAGAGAACAAATCAAAGGGGGGGAAATATTGACAAACAGGAGCTTACAGTGTTCATGTCAACATGAAGTTCTTCAAACCACGAAGTTGTATCCTTGTCTTTAAGAATACTGGCAATGTATATACAAGCCAATGCAATCATATAGGGAGGGTGTACGAGAATAAGGTCCATTTTGTAAGTATCATTGACAAGGCCCCTGCAAGTAACCATGGCTGATCAGAATAGACATATGCCAACTTGAAGATTAAGCATGATACAAGCGTTTCACCTATATTCCCTCCATCCCATAATATAAGATTTTATTACAACCAATATACTCACATATTATGGGATGGAGGGAGTATCTGTTTGCCATGTGATCCCAGATAAAAGCTATTGCCTTATCGACTAACTGTACTGTAATACAGAAAATGAGAAGGAAAACTCAGTTGAGGTACTTCTATTACATGCCCCTACAATCCTACATGCTACAGTTCTATTAAGGATATTCAATACATCAATAGCAAATGTAAATACTGTTGATGAAGTCCTGAAACAAGGACCAAAAGGGAAGAAGTCTGCTTTCTCTGGGACTAACATGCTCATGTCATAAAACGTTTCAAATAAAAGGTTCAGATTTTAACAACCAAATGTCACTCAAAGCATCTAATGTAGCTTTTCTTAGATAGAAAGGTCAACAAAGCAGAAACAAAATAATGCGACACTGTGGGTGAATTATAAAGGTCTAGAAGTTCTATCCCAGAATGGCAGCATTCACGAATCAATTTAATGCTTCACAGCATTTTCATTCATGAAGCAGTACTTACCAGGCGAATTGTGTCAGGTCAGTTACGCCAGCATCCTGCAATAAACTGACAAACAGAAAATCTCTCTAAGTTAGGGAACAGGAAACTATAAGAGACACCCTACTTCCAGTGAAGAAATGTCATTTGTTACTCGTATAAGATATCACAGGAAGCAGAATCATACTGTAAAAGAGGACGATACGGATGGTAAACAACTAAATAATAGTCAAGAGCTTCCAGGAGCTTCATTTCCATTTCAAGAATATCCTTAATTTCAAATCGGTACTTATCATCAGAACCTGCTATCGAGGGGAACAGTTAAATCGTCAGTGCAGCTCTTCCAAGTAAACTGTGTACCTGTATGATCATGATTCATGAGACTTACCACACATCTTTTTTATGTAGAAGACGAGAAGCCTTGCTTGGACTGTGCTCTCCTCTACCTTTGATGCTAAATATAAACAAGCCGGGGCTACCAAACGAGGGTCATACTCAGTCATGCTCTTTCTGTAAACAGATTCAGCATTAAGACAAAAGTATACATGCTTACATAAAGCACTAAATTTGGTTAAAGGAAAAATATAGAAACAAGCAAACAATATAAACCTTCATGTCCAACTTTTGCTCACATAAAGTATAAAACATGAGTTTGATCCTCGATGTTCAGAACACTACCAGTTGAAATTTATAGTTACAAAAAAGTTCCATAGTACTAGGTTTAGCTGATACGCATGAGCTCTGATTGAAGCAAGTTGAGAATCATTAATATCTACAATATCATGAGTTTTGGTCGGGTGATTGGAGCAGTGTAAATCTTGCAGGGTTCTGACTGAAGCACTGAATTTCCCGGAACAAATAAAGAAACAACAACACATCATACAGTCAGAGTATATGATACATCCAGTACGTTGATCATCTTAGACCCTAGGGGAACACAGCACGTCAGCACCTTACAGCATGAAAAACTAGCAGTTTCCTTTCTCCAGCTAATTAAAGCGATAGTCAAATTCAGGCAAGAAATCAGAGACCAGAGGGTGGGGCACTCTTTCTTCGTGATGAATAGAAAGAAACTACATATCCCATGTATCCTTGTTAGGTGAGAATCATACCTTGTATAGACACGCCTGAAGTAAGTGATGGCAGTAGCTATGACTCTGAAATAACAATGATTTAAGATCATCAGGGTCACGATTTAATCCCAAAAATCACAGAAAATGTACTGCATATTACTGGACAAATGGCAGCTCTAGTCTTATAAGAAAAAAAGGACCAGCAACATTGTGATTCATAAAAATACAGATAAAGTAGAACAAACAGTGCCACTGGGTCAGTGAATGCGTTATTTATTTTGAAATCCTGTAGCTTCTAATATCAGTCTTGAAGTACAAACAAACTGTCCAGAAATATTATAAGAAAGATAAAACCTGATGAGAGAAAGTAAAAAATGTGTTTCAGGTAATATTGTAATAAATCAACAATTTTATACACTAATGTGTATAACTCTTGTCGATATAGAAGTAGCCACTTTCGTATAGTAACTGAAAATATATATTAGTGGATAGACGCATTAATTGTTTTCATTTTCTTGGCAAGTATAAAACACTATGGAGATCTCCCTTGGTCAAGTGTAGAAGGAAAGCATGCTGAGTCCAAAATAGCCTAAAGGCAGAACATAAGTTTGTTGGTTCATTAGAGTCCAAATATGACATTACAGAGCCGAAAACAAAAGTGCAGACCAGGCAATGGATCCAAGGCCTAACCTTTGTCTAACTTTCACCTGCTGCGCCAACCGCCATATATCTGAAACCAACAAATGCTTTACTCCGTAAGAACAAAATATTGCAAATCAAGCAACTCTAAAGTGACATGTTATGGCCGATGTAAATGGAAGGAAATGAATTGCGCTGGCCTACGCTGATGGTATGAACTGCCAATTAATGAACACAAGCAATTGCACATCTTGAGATTCACAAAAAACTATTAAAAACAAGGAGATCACAAATTTGTGTTTCTGAATCAGCAAGTTAGAAGGAGCATCGTACGATCTGTACGCTCTTGATTCGATGGGTACGGTGGGAAATTGCCCAACATTTAGTGAATTTTTACACTGCTGAGGAACTAAACATTTAGTGATTTTTTACACTGTTGGAGGAGCTCGCGACGTACGGGAGGACATGTGGATCTTGACGAGGCGGAACTCCTCCGTCGTGATGCCCCGCTCCCGGTCCGCCACCGGCACCACGTCCACCTCCTCTGGGTCCAACAGCTGCTTGCTGTTCGCACCGGATCAAGCGCGCGCACACGCAAAACGCCAAATTAGTATCTTCAATCCGCGCCATCACGAGCAAGACCGAATCGATCGAGACCGGGAGCTGGAGACTTACGAGTGCGACGACGCCCAGAAGTTGGCGGCCATCCTGGGCTGCCTACGCCGGCGAGCCTCGCCGGCCGGAACGGCGGAGCCTCTGCGAATTCGGTGTTTGGGGAAGAGGGGAACACGGCACCCGAGCAGCAGCAAAAGGAGGGATTGCGACTCGCGAGTTTTTTTTTTACGACAAATTGCGACTCGCAAGTCGCAGGTGGTACGCAGTTCCGTTGGGGCCGTGCCCATACTTACGGACCGGCCTGGGCTCCAGTTTTGAGCAAGTTGACATTTATACTGAGTTAAGTCACTTATTTTGAAACGGAAGAAGCAACACAAAATAATATCACTAATTCTACTTAAAAAATTATGTCCCTAAAATGTAGAATCAAGGGTAACGTCAATGATACAAAATTTTATTTTTTTCAAACCGTTAATGGTTTGGTCGAATTGACGGGAGGCTTTCTCTTTTCTTCTTACATGAACTATTCTTCTATAGTCGTGAACATCTCATATTAGGCATCAACACTTGTTCCGAAATACGTGAGTATTTTCAAAATAAATATGTGTAAATTTTATTTTATGAATGGACTTTTTGTTCGGAATACATGAACCCTTTTTGTAAAATAAATGAGCACTTATTTGCTAAACATGAATATTTCTTTTATCTTTTGTGTGATACATACATGAACATTTTTAGAGGGTCATGGATGTTTCTTAAAGAGTTGTTTGTATCATACACATGAATATTGTTTTGCAGTCCAAAATAAAAAAATGGTTAAATAAAAACAGAAGGCAAAAAAAGAGTCAAAAGTCAAATGACATAAAAAATAAAATAAAATACAACAAAGAACAAGTAAAAAGAAAGAAAAAATGGAATTCAAGAAAAAGCAAAGAAAACATACTGGTACAGTCAGCTCCGGAATAGACCGCAAGGCAACACTACCCAGGTAGATGATAAGTAGACAGCACATAAATATGAGTCAATTACACTCGTGGTGCTAGAAATTGGCGCAAACAGTTATTTTGATGCTAGAAGTTACGGTGTGTACATTGAAATGGTGCAAAAACTTGGCTCGAGCGTGCAAATACAATGCTAATTACGTTGTGTACGTATTCTGTGATGATTAGGCACGTGGGTCCCGCTGTTAGCCACTAGACCTGGCAAAGGTTGAAAACCCCCTCAACATATATCTTTTTACAAAAAAAAGTCCATACTGTCGAACTCGATCACGCGACCACAGCAAGAAAGCAAACCCAGCAAACCAGTAAGACGTAGAAGTTATCATGTCCCTAATGGATAACTAATCTATATGTGTCGGTTTTTTAGCAACATTTTGTTTGTGCAACCTGTATTTAACAGGTACAAATTTGAAGTTTAAATGGGCTGCAGATATTGAGGCCCATTTTGCACGAGCTATTTTTAAATATATACTAACAAAGATTCTCAAGTTCTTAAAAAGACTAATAAAGATTCTCAAAAACAATTATGTTTAAATGTTCTGTGCTATAAATTTTATAAAAATAAATCATGATTATTAATTAAAATTATTTAAATATAGACACATGTATTATATAAAAATAGTTAATACGGACATTTAAAATATATATTAAATAAAAATGTTCATGTGTTATTTTCAAAACATTGGTATATTTATTTTAAAAACTACCATGTATACAAACGAAATAACTTATTTCATAACGTGTTCATGTATTATTTTTAAAAAAATTCGTATATTTAACATAATATTTATGAATTGTAGAAATGTTTATATAATATAGGATGATATAATTTCTTTTAGAATTACATTTAAAAATGTTTTATTAGTTATACAAACATTTTAAGAATTATAAGCACATTCATATAGTTCAATTTTTGTATAATTAAAAATATTCATAATTTTAATTTTAAACTGTTGATATGATTATTCAATCGTGTATAGTATTCAAACTATATACTATTTTTAATATAGGTCATGATTGAAAGATATGCACATGTTAATAATTATGGGTATTAAGTGAATGTTTGTATTCATAATTCTAAATTTTAAATATAAGCCATGAGTGTATACTTTTTCTTGTATTCATTAAACACTGTATCCAATATACATTTTGAATATCCATATTAACTCAATGTTTCATATATACACGGGTATATATGTGAATATTTTTATTTACATACTATTGATGACATAAAAATATCGGAACATAATTTTTATTCCTTACGTTTTCAAATATCTTATAAAAATACTTTGTGCAAAATGTGCTGCAATATCTGCAGCCAATTTAAGCTCCACATGTGTCACTAGTAAATATTTAGGATGTTGTTACGATAGTTAAACGGGTCCGCGTGAATGATGGAGTGGTTTGCCAGTCGTTTTGCTAGCCTGTGGTCGCGGGTTCGAAACCTATTCTGTAAATATTGAAAGGTGCGACCCACGGGGCATATAGAGGGGGAAAAATCTATGTCCTAAATATTTAAATATATATTTTGTGAATATATATATTTTAAGGTATTCTGTAAATATTGAAAGGTGGGACCCACAGGGCATAGAGAAAAAAAAATCCCCACCAACCTGCACTAAAGATAAGCCTATATATACTCCCACCTTGCCCGCTTACTCTGTTTTTTGGCCGTCCGGCGTGTGCAGGTGTGTGTTGCTCTAGCTCTAACCTCCTATGCACATGAGGTGTTTGATGAAATGCCCAAACCACACTAAGCTTTCTCCTCTCCAAGCTCGACCTCCAAGCTTCATTTTCCTCAAGATCTGTCTAGGTTTGGCGGTCCGTCCTATCCCGTCCCCGTCCTCATCACTGTCGATCGCCCGCGCCGATTTCGTTGCCGGCACCACCGTGATGAGCCTCTTGTTCTTATCTTCTTTCTAAAATAAAAAAAATCTTACGTGTATAATTTAGATAGATACTTGTACAATTTTCTTAATTTTATTATTGTTTGTTATTATATAGTGCCATGGTTTTGGTATCCGTCCCCGTCGGCCCTCGTCCTGTCTATGTTTCGGATGTGGTATATTATCTTTTATAACTATTTGTTTCATTTAGTGTTTATGACAATTATGCCGACCAAAGTGACATAGATGTTTTTATCTAGGAGGTATGTGAACCGGAAATTCCAACCGACCCTCTTGTCGAGAGGTTAAATTTAGTTGAAAAAGAAAACAATTACTTGAAGAAAAAAATTGAAAACAATTGAGGAGGAGAAGATGGAATTGGAGTTGCATGTTGCCGATGTCGTCGGTGATCACAAGATCAAGATGGATGCAATGCGCTTGAAGATTAGAAAGATTAGAAAATATGTCATTCATACTAAGACTTGGTATCATTATGCCGTTGGATCAATTGGTACTTTAGTTGCGGTTATGATCGCATTTGTTGTTGCATTTAAATGTTTTACATAGTTTTAATGTATGTTTTAATTAGATGCTCTAGAGAGCTATATGTTGTTCAATGAGAACTATCTATGAACTTTATGTATTTTTTTAGTAATAACATTTGATCACTACTGTACTTTGGTTTTAGTATGACGATGAACTTCTATTAATTTGGTCACTTCTCTATTCATGATGTTCTATAATGGTTTTTGATACACTTAATTATATAATCCACGCAGATGAACCGACAATGGACGTACGATGACCGACGCACCTTCGAGTACATTAAGGGCCTGCATAATTTTCTCAAAGTGGATGATGCAAACAAGCAGAATGGTTTTATGTATTGTCCATGTACTATCTGTGGGAATACGAAGGATTACTCTGACTCGAGAACCCTTCATGTCCACCTGCTTGAGAAGGGTTTCATGCCACAGTATAATGTTTGGACGAAGTACGGAGAAAGAGGAGTTATGATAGAAGACAACGAAGAAGACAAGGATGATGACAACTATCTGCCCCCTGAATACGGTGATGCTGCAACGGGGGGAGCTGAAGATCAAGAGGAACCATATGATGTGCCCGATGATGATCTTCGCCGGGTCATTGTTGATGCAAAGAGACAATGCCAAAGCGAAAGGGAGAAGTCGAAGTTCGATCGCATGTTAGAGGATCACAAAAAAGGGTTGTACCAAAATTGTGAAGATGACAACACAAAGCTCGGTACCATACTGGTATTGCTACAATGGAAGGCAGACAATGGTGTATCTGACAAGGGATTTGGGTTGCTACTGAAAATAATGAAGAAGAAGCTTCCTAAGGATAACGAATTGCCTGACAGTATGTCCGAAGCAAAGAATGTTCTATGCCCTCTAAGATTGGAGGTGTAGAAGGTACATGCATGCCTTAATGACTGCATCCTCTATCCCTGTGCGTACGAGGATTTGAATGCATGCCTGGTATGCTATGCATTGTGGTATAAGATCAGACGAGATGACCCTGGTGATGTTGAGGGCCAGCGCACCGGGAAGAGGGTTCCTGCCAAGGTGATGTGGTATGCTCCTATAATACCACGATTGAAACATTTGTTCAGAAACAAAGAGCATGCCAAGTTGATGCGATGGCACAAGGAAGACCGTAAGAAACACGGAAAGTTGACAACACCCGCTGATGGGTCGCAGTGGAGAAACATCGAGATAAAGTGGGGGGACTTTACAGGTGATCCAAGGAACGTATGGTTTGGTTAAATGCAGATGGTGTTAATCCTTTTGGGGAGCAGAGCAGCAAGCATAGCACATGGCGTGTGACTCTATGTATGTATAACCTTCCTCTTTGGTTGTGCATGAAGCGGAAGTTCATTATGATGCCAGTGCTCATCCAAGGCCCTAAGCAACCCAGCAACAACATTGATGTGTACCTAAGGCCATTAGTCGATGAACTTTTATATTTGTGGACTAAAAAGGTGTATGTGTGTGGGATGAGCACATATAGCATGAATTTGACCTGCGAGCGTTGTTGTTTGTAACCATCAATGATTGACCTGCTCTTAGTAACCTTTCAGGACAGACAAACAAGGGACACCATGCATGCATGCACTGTTTAGATGATACTGAAAGTATATATTTGGACAAATGCAAGAAGAATGTGTACCTAGGACATCGTCGATTTCTTCCGACTAAGCATGCCTTAAGAAAGAAAGGCAAGCATTTCAAAGGTGAGGTAGATCATCGGAAGAAGCCCGTCCTCCATACTGGTGATGACATACTTTATATGGTCAAGGATTTACATGTAATATTTGGAAAGGGTCCTGGCGGACAACCTGTTCCGATTGAAGCTAAGGGATGCACACCCATGTGGAAGAAGAAATCTATATTTTGGGAGCTAGAATATTGGAAAGTCCTAGAGGTCTGCTCTGCAATCGACGTGATGCACATGACAAAGAATCTTCGCATGAACCTGCTAGGATTCCCGGGCATGTATGGGAAGACAAAAGATACACTGGAGGCACGGGAGGACCATCAACGTGTGCACGAACATGACGACATGCATCCAAAGCAGTATGAAGGTCCTGCTAGCTACACTCTTACCAAAGCAGAGAAGGAAATTTTTTGGGAATGCCTGCTCAGTATGAAGGTCCCGTCTGGCTTCTCGTCAAATATAAAGGGAATAATAAATATGACAGAGAAAAAGTTGTAGAACCTAAAGTCTCATGACTGCCACGTGATTATGATGCAACTGCTTCCGGTTGCATTGAGGGGGCTTCTACCGGAAAACGTTCGATTAGCCATTGTGAAGCTATGTGCATTCCTCAATGCAATCTCTCAAAAGGTAATTGATCCAGAAATCCTACCAAGGATAAAGAGTGATTTGGTGCAATGTCTTGTCAGTATCGAGCTGGTGTTCCCACCATCCTTCTTCAATATCATAACACACGTCCTAGTTCATCTAGTCGACGAGATTGGCATTCTGAGCCCTGTATTTCTACACAATATGTTCCCCTTTGAGAGGTTCATGGGAGTCTTAAAGAAATATGTTCATAACCGTGCTAGGCCAGAAGGAAGCATCTCCACGGGCCATCAAACAGAGGAGGTCATTGGGTTTTGTGTTGACTTTATTCCTGACCTTAAGCCGTTTGGTCTCCCTCAATCGCGGTATTGTTGGAAATATGCCCTAGAGGCAATAACAAATTGGTTATTATTATACTTCCTTGTTCATGATAATCGTTTATTATCCATGCTATAATTGTATTGATTGGAAACTAAGTACATGTGTGGGTATATAGACAACACTATGTCCCTAGTATGCCTCTAGTAGACTAGCTTGTTGATCAAAGATGGATAAGGTTTCCTAGCCATGAACATAAGATGTTATTTGATAACGGGATCACATCATTAGGAGAATGATGTGATGGACAAGATCCAAACTCTAAACATATCATATGATCATGTCAGTTTATTGCTACAGTTTTCTGCATGTCAAGTATCTGTTCCTATGACCATGAGATCATGCAACTCACTAACACCGGAGGAGTGCCTTGTGTGTATCAAACGTCGCAATGTAACTGGGTGACTATAAAGGTGCTCTACATGTATCTCCGAGGTTGTCTGTTGGGTTGGCATGGATCAAGACTGGGATTTGTTACTCCATGTGATAGAGAGGTATCTCGGGGCCCACTCGGTAATACAACATCACAACAAAGTGTTGCAAGCAATGTGACTAAGTGTTAGCCACGAGATCTTGTATTACGGAACGAGTAAAGAGACTTGCCGGTAACGAGATTGAACTAGGTATAGGGATACTGACGATCGAACCTCGGGCAAGTAACATACCGAAGAACAAAGGGAACAACGTACGAGATTAACTGAATCCTTGACATAAAGGTTCGACCGAGAAGGATCTTCGTAGAATATGTAGGAACCAATATGGGCATCCAGGTCTCGCTATTGGTTATTGATCATAGAGGTGTCCCGGTCATGTCTGCATAGTTCTCGAACCCACAGGGTCTACACACTTAACGTTTGGTGACGATATAAGTATAGTTGAGTTATTATGTTGGTGACTGCAAGTTGTTCGGAGTCCCGGATGAGATCCCGGACATGACGAGGAGCTCCGAAATAGTCCGTAGGTAAAGGTTGATATATGGGATAATAGTGTTTGGTCTCCGGAAGGGTTCCGGAATTCACCGGAAGAGTTTCGGATGTTTCTTGAAATGTTCAGGGTACGAGAACACTTTATTTGGGCCAAGGGGTAAAGTCCATGAGGCTTTAGGAAGGTGCAAAAGGTGTTTTGTGAAGGCCAGGGGCCAGACGCCAGGGACCCTGGCGTCTGGGGCCAGACGCCGAGGACCTTGGCGTCTGGTCCTAGAGTTTGAGGAGGACTCTTGCCTTGTGGGCAAACCGACCTTGAGGAGGATTTTTCTCCAAGTTTCGACCCCAGGGCTCAGCATATAAATAAAGGGGCGGGGCTAGCACCTGGAACACATCAAGAAACCCTAAGCCGTGTGCCGGCAACCCCGTCCCTCTAGTTTATCCTCTGCCATAGTTTCCGTTGTGCTTGGCGAAGCACTACGGAGATTGTTTTTCACCACCACCGTCACTACTTCACCATCGCTCGCTAGATTGAGGAGGTGAAGGCGTCATCAAGCCGCACGTGTGTTGAACTTGGAGGTGCCATCCGTTCGGCGCTAGATTGGAAGGACCGTGATCAAGATCGCGAGACGGATCGTGATGGGATCGCGGGACGAATTGTGATTGGATCACGAGATGGATCATGATGGGATCGGGGGACGCTCGGCAATTTGGATTGCGAAGACGTTCGACTACATCAACCGCGTTTCTTAACGCTTCCGCTTAGCGATCTACAAGGGTATGTAGATCCACTCTCCCTCTCGTAGATGCTCATCACCATGGATAGATCTTGCGTTGGCGTAGGAAATTTTTTGTTTCCCATGCAACGTTCCCCAACAATGGCATCATGAGCTAGGTCTATGTGTAGATGAGATCTCAAGTAGAACACAAAGGAGTTTGTGGGCGTTGATGCTTAGATTGCTTCCTCCCTTGGTTGTGTTTTGGTTGAGCGGTATTATGGGATGAAGCGGCCGAGCCCAACCTTACTCGGACGCTTACGAGAGACCGGTTCCATCGACTGACGTGTAACTTCGTTGCACAAAGATGGCTGGCGGGTGTCTATTTCTCCCACTTTAGTTGGATCGGATTCGACAAAGGCGGTCCTTGAGAAGGTTGAAAAGCAACTTATGTATCACCATTGTGGTTTTGCGTAGGTGAGAATTGTTCTTGCTAGATACCCGTAGCAGCCACGTCAAAATTTGTAACAACAATTAGAGGACGTCTAACTTGTTTTTGCAGGGTATGTTGTGATGTGATATGGACAATTACATGATGAGATATATGTGATGTATGAGATGATCATGTGTTGTATAGAATATCATGACTTGCATGTCGATGAGTACGGCAACCGACAAGAGCCATAGGGTTCTCTTTAATTATTGTATGACCTGCGTGTCACTCATTAAGCGCTATGTAATGCTTTACTTTATCACTAAGCGGTAGAAATAGTAGTAGAAGCATGGTGGGCGCGACAAACCCGATGATGACACGTTGATGGAGATGATGGTGTCATGTCGGTGACGATGGAGATCATGCCGGTTCTTTGGAGATGGAGATCAAAAGCACAAGTTCATGGCCATATCATGTCACTTATGATTTGCATGTGATGTTAATCCTTTTATGCACCTTGTTTTGCTTAGGACGACGGTAGCATTATAAGGTGATCCCTCACTTAAATTTCAAGATAAATTGTGTTCTCCCTAAGTGTGCACCGTTGCGAAAGTTCATCGTGTCACCACGTGATGATCGGGTGTGATAGACTCTACGCTCACATACAACGGGTGTGTCTTTGCAAATTATGTTGTATCTCACGCTTTAGCTCCCTTGATTTTTTATATGTTCCTAGAGAAATAGAGTTGAAAGATGATGGTAGCAATATTGCGGACTGGGTCTGTGATCTGAGGAATGTCCTCATTGCTGCACAGAAGGCTTGTGTCCTTAATGCACCGCTCGGTGCGCCACCCCCTCTAGCGTTGTCTGTAGATGTTGTGAACATCTGACAGGCACGTTCCAATGACTACTTTATAGTTTAGTGCGTCATGCATTACGGCTTAGAACTGAGGCTCCAAAACGTTTTGAACATCACGGAACATATGAGATGTTCTAAGAGCTGAAATTGGGATCTCAGGCTCGTGCCCGTATTGTGAGATATGAGATCTCCAACAAGATTCTTTGCCTGCAAGACGAAGGAGAATAGCTCAATCGTTGAGCATGTGCTCAGATTGTCTGGGTGCTACAATCGCTTGAATCAAGTGGGAGTTGATCTTCCAGATAAGATAGTGATTTATATAGTTCTCCAAGTCACTATCACTAAATCTACTAGAACTTCGTGATGAACTATAGTTATGCCAAGGATGGAAATGATGATCCCTAAGCTATTCATGATGTTTGACACCGCGAAGGTAGATATCAAGAAGGAGCATATAGTGTTGATGGTTAGTAAAGCCACTAAGTTTCAAAAAAGGAAAGGGTAAGGAGGGAAACTTCATGGATGGCAAGTCAGTTGCTGCTCCAGTCAAACAACCCAAAGTTGAACCGAAACCCAAGACTAAGTGCTTCTATTATAAGGAGAGCGATCGCTGAAGTGGAACAACCTTAGATACCTAGTAGTTAAGAAGGCTGGCAATGTTGACAGAAGTATATTTGATATATGTGTTATTGATGTGTACCTTGCTAGTACTCCTAGTAGCACCTGGGTATTGAATATTGGTTCGATTGCTAAATGTTAGTAACTCGAAATAAAGCTACGGAATAAACGGAGACTACCTGAGGGTGAGGTGACGATGTGTGTTGGAAATGTTTCCAAAGCTTGATGTGATCAAACATCACACGCTCTCTCTACCTTCGGGATTAGTGACAAACCTAAATAAATGTTATTTGGTGTTTGCGTTGAGCATGGAAGCGATTAGATCGTGTCTATTGCAATACGGTTATTCATTTAAGTCAGAGAATAATGGTTATTCTACTTACATGAATAATACCTTCAATGGTCATGCACCCAATGGATGGCTTGTTGAATCTTGATCGTAGTAGTACACATGTTCATAACATAGATGCCAAAAGATACAAAGTTAATAATGATAGTGCCACATACTTGTGGCACCGCCGCTAAATGTCATATTGGTGTAAAGCGCATGAAGAAACTCCATGCTGATGGATCTTTGGACTCATTCAATTTTGAATCGATTGAGACATGCGGACCATGCCTCTTGGGCAAGATGATTAAAATCCCGTTTTCCGGCTAGAGGGAACAGGCAAGTGACTTATTGGAAATGATACATTTTGATGTATATGGTCCAATGAGTGTTGTAGCGTGTGGTGGATATCGTTATTTTCTTACCTTCACCAATGATTTGAGTAGATATAGTGTATATTTACTTAATGAAACGCAAGTGTGAATCGTTTGAAAAGTTCAAGCAGAATCAGAGTGAGGTTTGAGGTCATCATGACGAGAAGATAAAATGTCTACAATATGATCGTGGAGGTGAATATCGGAGTTACGAGTTTGGTATTCAACTTAGGACAATGTGAAAAGTTGTTTCACAACTCACGCCACCTGGAACACCATAGTGTGATGGTGTGTCCGAATGTCATAGTCGTGCTCTATTGGATATGGTGCGAACTATGATGTCTCTTATTGTTTTGCCACTATCGATTTGGGGTTATACATTAGAGACAACTACATTCACTTTAAATAGGGCAGCATCTAAATCCGTTGAGATGACACCGTATGAATTATGGTTTGATAGAAACCTAAGCTGTCATTTCTTAATGTTTGGGCTGCGATGCTTATGTGAAAAAAAGGTTTTCACCTAATGAGCTCAAACCCAAAGCGGACAAATGGATCTTCATGGAATACCCTAAGAACAGTTGGGTATACCTTCTATCTCAAATCCCAGCACAAAGTGTTTGTTGCTAAAATGGGTCCTTTCTCGAGAAAAAGTTTCTCTCGAAAGAATTGAGTGGGAGCAAGATAGAACTTGATGAGGTTGTTGAACCATTGTTTCAACCAGAGAGTAGCGCAGCGCAGAAAGATGTTTCTGTGGAGCCTACATCAGTTGAAGAGGAAGGTAATGATAATGATCATGAAGCTTCGGATCAAGTTACTATCGAACCTCGTAGGTCGACAAGGACGCGTACTACTCCTGAGTGGTATGGCAACCCTGTCTTAGAGGTCATGTTGTTGTACAACGATGAACCTATGAGATATGGAGAAGCCGTGATGGGCCCAGATTCCGACAAATGGTTAGAGACCATGAAATCCGAGAAAGGATCCATGTATGAAAACCAAGTATGGACTTTGGTAGACTTGCCCGTTGAACGGCAGGTCGTTGAGTACAAATGGACCTTTAAGATGAAGACACACACTGATGGTGAATGTCACCATTTATAAAGCTTGACTTGTCGCAAAGAAGTTTCCGACAAGTTCAAGGAGTTGACTGCGATGAGACTTTCTTACTCGTAGCGATGCTAAAGTCTATTGGAATTATGTTAGCAGTTGCTGCATTTTTCAATTATGAAATTTGGCAGATGGATGTCAAAACATCATTTCCTTAACGGTTTCCGTGAGGAAAGGTTGTATGTGATACAACCAGAAGGTTTTGTAAGTCCTAGGGATGCTAAAAGGTGTGCAAGCTCCAGTGATCTTTCTATGGACTGAAGCAAGCATCTCGGAGTTGGAATATACACTTTGATGAGGTGATCAAAGTTTTTTAGTCTATACAAAGTTTATGAGAAACTTGTATTTACAATAAAGTGAGTGGGAGCACTATAGAGTTTCTGACAAGCATATGTGGATGACATGTTGTTGATCGAAAATGATGTAGAATTTCTGGAAAGCATAAAAGGGTTGTTTGAAAAGAGTTTTCAAAGGAAGACCTAGATAAAGCTACTTAATTGTTGGGCATCGAGATCTATAGAGATAGATCAATACATCTGATAAGACTTTCAAAGAGTACATACCTTGACAAGATTTTGAAAGAGTTCAAAATGGATCCATCAAAGAAAGAGTTCTTGCCTGATTTGTAAGGTGTGAAGTTGAGTGAGACTCAAAGCTCGACCATGGCAGAAGAAAGAGAAAGGACGAAGGTCGTCCCCTATGCTTTAGCCATAGGCTCTATATTATGCCATGCCGTGTACTGCACCTGGTGTGTGTGCCATGCCATGAGTCCGTCAAGGGCTACAAAAGTGATCCAGGAGTGGACCACTGGACAGCGGTCAAGATTATCCTTAGTAACTAATGGACTAAGGAAATGTTTCTCGATTATGGAGGTGATAAAGAGTTCGTCGTAAAGAGTTACGTCGATGCAAGCTTTAACACCAATCTGGATGACTCTTAGTAGCAATCCGGATGCGTATAGTGGAGCAGCCATTTGGAATAGCTCGAAGTGGAGTGTGGTAGTAGTGTCTGCAGTAAGACATAGAGATTTGCAAAGTACACACGGATCTGAATATCACAGACCCGTTGACTAAAGACCTCTCTCACATGCAAAGCATGATCGAACCCCAGAACTCATTGGGTGTTAGATTCATAACAATGTAAATCACATGGTGATGTGAACTAGATTATTAACTCTAGTGCAAGTGGGAGACTGTTGGGAATATGCCCTGGAGGCAATAATAAATTGGTTATTATTATATTTCCTTGTTCGTGATAATTGTTTATTATCCATGCTATAATTGTATTGATTGGAAACTAAATACATGTGTGGGTATATAGACAACACTGTGTCCCTAGTATGCCTCTAGTAGACTAGCTCGTTGATCAAAGATGGCTAAGGTTTCCTAGCCATGAACATAAGATATTATTTGATAATGGGATCACATCATTAGGAGAATGATGTGATGGACAAGACCCAAACTGTAAACGTAGCATATGATCGTGTCAGTTTATTGCTACAGTTTTCTGCATGTGAAGTATCTGTTCCTATGAGCATGAGATCATGCAACTCACTGACACCGGAGGAGTGCCTTGTGTGTATCAAACGTCATAACGTAACTGGGTGACTATAAAGGTGCTCTACATGTATCTCCGAGGGTGTCTGTTGGGTTGGCATGGATCAAGACTGTGATTTGTTACTCCATGTGACGGAGAGGTATCTTGGGGCCCACTCGGTAATACAACATCACAACAAAGCCTTGCAAGCAATGTGACTAAGTGTTAGACACGGGATCTTGTATTACAGAACGACTAAAGAGACTTTCCGGTAATGAGATTGAACTAGGTATAGAGATACCGACGATCGAACCTTGGGCAAGTAACATACCGAAGAACAAAGGGAACAACGTACGTGATTAACTGAATCCTTGACATACAGGTTTGACCGAGAAAAATCTTTGTAGAATATGTAGGAACCAATATGGGCATCCAGGTCCTGCTATTGGTTATTCACCGTAGAGATGTATCGGTCATGTCTGCATAGTTCTCGAACCCGCAGAGTCTACACACTTAACATTTGGTGACGATATAAGTATAATTGAGTTATTATGTTGGTGAATGAAAGTTGTTCAGAGTTCCGGATGAGATCCCGGACATGACGAGGAGCTCCAGAATAGTCTGGAGGTAAAGATTGATATATGGGATAATAGTGTTTGGTCTCCGGAAGGGTTCCGGAATTCACCAGAAGAGTTTCCAATGTTTCCCGAAATGTTCGGGGTACGAGAACACTTTATTTGGGCCAAGGGGTAAAGATCATGAGGCTTTAGGAAGGTGCAAAAGGTGTTTTGCGAAGGCTAGGGGCCAGACGCCAGGGACCCTGGCGTTTGGGGCTAGATGCCGAGGACCTTGGTGTCTGGTCCTGGAGTCCGAGGAGGACTCTTACCTTGCAGGCAATCCGACCTTGAGGAGGATTTTTCTCCAAGTTTCGACCCCAGGGCTTAGCATATAAATAAAGGGGCGGGGCTAGCACCTGGAACACATCAAGAAACCCTAAGCCATGTGCCGGCAACCCCGTCCCTCTAGTTTATCCTCCGTCATAGTTTCTGTTGTGCTTGGCAAAGCCCTGCGGAGATTGTTCTTCACCACCACCATCACCATGTCGTTGTGATGCCGGAACTCATCTACTACTTCACTATCGCTCGCTGGATCGAGGAGGTGAAGGCATTATCAAGCCGCACGTGTGTTGAATGCGGAGGTGTCGTCCGTTCGGTGCTAGATCAGAAGTACCGTGATCAAGATCGTGAGACGGATTGTGATGGGATCACGGGACGGATCGTGATTGTATCACGAGATGTATCATGATGGGATCGCAGGACGTTCGGCGATTTGGATCGGGAAGACGTTCGACTACATCAACTGCATTTCTTAACGCTTCCGCTTAGCAATCTACAAGGGTATGTAGATCCACTCTCCCTCTCGTAGATGCTCATCACCATGGATAGATCTTGCATGTGCGTAGGAAAATTCTTGTTTCCCATGCAAGGTTAACAAACAGGTATCAGGGGAGACTGACTGGAAAAGGCACGCTAGGACCAGACTCAATAATATGTAGGGACAGGCATCCTTGGTCTCAAGCACACTACACAGTTCTACAGAATTCTACCTTGGTGACCCAGATGTCAATGAACACAAGAATATTCTATGCTCCAAACACCTAGAGCAGTGTGACGACTAGATTACATGTGAACACATCAGGACTTTTGGCAGTTGGTTGCAAACACATCTCATGAGTAACACCACTATTGCAGATGAGCCGTACTCGTTGGCCAGGGGACCATCTTCGACTGTATTGACTTACAAAGGGTACAAGATAAATGGAAATACATTTTACACGATCTCCCAAGATCAAAAGAGCACCAACAAAAACAGTGGTGTCCTCTTTGATGCAACAACCAACAAGGGAATGGACACATATTATGGCTGCATAGTGGACATATGGGAACTTGACTATGTGAAAGTGCAATCTTGCCCTTATATTATATTTTGATGTTGATGACAATATACATGCAGAGGACTAATAATGTTTGTCAAGTAAATCTTAGGTATTAGTCCTCAAGTCTCAATATGCGTGGATCACGGACGATTGGAATTATTATGAGTTGATAAGGAAGGAACAAAGAGGTTTACAGATCTCGTTTTTCTTTTTGTTCTTGAGTATAGGGATTCCACACTATTAAGAGGGGATCGATGGGATTAGCAAGAGACATTCTCAAGTAAAATCAAACTTCCTTCTTCGGTTGAAATCTGCACCTTGTATGTGTTTCAAAGTGTTGCTGCTCTGGGATGGCCGGATGCCCGGGCCTTGTGCCAGATGTCCGGGAGTTCATGTCTTAGCCGGATTTCTGGGAAATGCCCCGGATATCTGGGCCTCCTACTGTCCAGAGTGCACCATTTTCACCAAACATGGGCCGGATGTCCGGCACACTACCGGATGTCTGGGACCTCGGATATCCGAGCCCTCTGCCAAATTTCTGACCCACAAAATGCCAGTACCCTTGCTGCTTGAGGGGTGGAATGCCGGATGTTCGGGCGTAAGCCGAATGTCTGGGCCTTCACTTACACGCCGGATGTCCGGGACATCCTCTGTTGGAAATATTCCCTAGAGGCAATAAATAAAGTGTTTATTATTATATTTCCTTGTTCATGATAATCGTTTATTATCCATTCTATAATTGTATTGATTGGAAACACATTACATGTGTGGGTAAATAGACAACACTTTGTCCCTAGTATGCCTCTAGTGAACTAGCTCGTTGATCAAAGATGGTCAAGGTTTCCTAGCCATTGACATGTGATGTCATTTGATAAACGGGATCACATCATTAGGAGAATGATGTGATGGACAAGACCCAAACTACAAACGTAGCAGATGATCGTGTCAGTTTATTGCTACTGTTTTCTGCATGTCAAGTATATGTTTCTATGACCATGAGATCATGCAACTCATAGACACCGAAAGAGTGCCTTGTGTGTATCAAACATCACAATGTAACTGGGTGACTATAAAGGTGCTCTACAAGTATCTTCGAGGGTGTCTTATGGGTTGGCATGGATCAAGACTAGGATTTGTTACTCCGTGTGACGGAGAGGTATCTCAGGGCCCACTCGGTAATACAACATCACAATAAGCCTTGCAAGTAATGTGTCTAAGTGTTAGTCATGGGATCTTGTATTATGGAACGAGTAAAGAGACTTTCCGGTAACGAGATTGAACTAGGTATGGAGATACCGATTATGGAATCTTGGGCAAGTAACATACCGAAGAACAAAGGGAACATCATACGGGATTAACTGAATCCTTGACATAGAGGTTCGACCGATAAAGATCTTCGTAGAATATGTAGGAACCAATATGGACATCCAGGTCCCGCTATTGGTTACTGACCGTAGAGGTGTCTCGGTCATGTCTACATAGTTCTCGAACCCGCAGGGTCTACACACTTATGGTTTGGTGACGTTTCGGTAGTATAGAGTTGTGTATGGTGGTGACCGAAGGTTGTTCGGAGTCCCGGATGAGATCCCGGACATCACGAGGAGCTCCAGAATGGTCCGGAGGTAAAGATTGATATATAGGAAGTCCTATTTTGGTCGCCGGAAAAGTTTCGGGCTCATCGATAGTGTACCGGGAGTGCCGGTAGTGTACCGGGAGACCATCGGGAGGGGTATTTCGACCCAAGAGGCTACATGGGCTGTGGGAGGATAAATACCAGCCCTTAGTGGGCTGGAGGAATTCCCACAAAGGGCCCATGCGGCTGGGAAGAAAAAGCCCAAAAGGAAAAAGGTGGAAAAAGGCAAAAGGGCTAAATTAGGAAGGAGTCCTAATCCTACTAGGAGTGGAGGAGGAGGACTCCTCCCTCCTGGTTCGGCCGACCCAAGGGCTGGCTCCTTGGGAGCCAAGACTCCTCCTCCTCTCCTCCTATATATATTAAAGGGTTTTAGGGTTTTGGCACAAGATTTTCAGCCACGTGCTACCCGTTCCTCCAATGCATAGTTTCTCCTCTAGATCGGATTTCTGTAGTGCTTAGGCGAAGCCCTGCCGAAATAGCTCCACCACCATCGCCGAAGTGCCATCACGCTGCCGGAGAACTCGTCTACCTCTCCGCTCCCTCTTGCTGGATCAAGAAGGCGGAGATCGTCATCAAGCTGTACGTGTGCTGAACGCGGAGGTGCCGTCCGTTCGGTACTTGATCGGGACGGATCGTGATTGGATCGCAGGACGCTCGGCAATTTGGATCGTGAAGACATTCAACTACACCAACCGCGTTTCTTAGCGCTTCCCTCTTAGCGATCTACAAGGGTATGTAGATCCACTCTCCCTCTCGTAGATGCTCATCACCATGGATAGGTCTTGCGTAAACGTAGGAATTTTTTTGTTTCCCATGCGACGTTCCCCAATAGTGGCATCATAAGATAGGTCTATGTGTAGATGAGATCTCGAGTAGAACACAAAGAGTTTGTGGGTGTTGATGCTTAGATTGCTTCCTCCCTTGGTCGTGTTTTGGTTCAGCGGTATTGTGGGATGAAGCGGCCCGGACCAACCTTACTCGTACGCTTACGAGAGACCGGTTCCATCGACTGACGTGTAACTTCGTTGCACAAAGATGGCTGGCGGGTGTCTGTTTCTCCTACTTTAGTTGGATCAGATTTGACAAAGGCGGTCCTTGAGAAGGTTGAAAAGCAACTTATGTATCACCGTTGTGGTTTATGCATAGGTGAGAATTGTTCTTGCTAGATACCCGTAGCAGCCATGTAAAACATGCAACAACAATTAGAGGACGTCTAACTTGTTTTTGCAGGGTATGTTGTGATGTGATATGGCCAATTGCATGATGTGATATATGTGATGTATGAGTGATTATGTGTTGTACGGAATATCACGACTTGCATGTCAATAAGTACGACAACCGGCAGGAGCCATAGGGTTATCTTTAAGTATTGTACGACTTGCGTCTCAATCATTAAGCGCTATGTCATCCTTTACTTTACTGCTAAATGGTAGCAATAGTAGTACAAGCATGATGGGTGCGACAAACCCGATGGCGACATGTTGATGGAAATCAAGATGATGGATATCATGGTGTCATGCCGGTGACGATGGAGATCGTGCTGGTGCTTTCAAGATGGAGATCAAAAGCACAAGTTCATGGCCATATCATGTCACTTATGATTTGCATGTGATGTTAATCCTTTTATGCACCTTGTTTTGCTTAGGACGACAGTAGCATTATAAGGTGATCCCTCACTTAAATTTCAAGATGAATTGTGTTCTCCTCGAGTGTGCACCGTTGCGAAAGTTCGTCGTGTCGAGACACCACGTGACGATTGGGTGTGATACACTATACGTTCACATACAACGGGTGCAAGCCAGTGTTGATCATGTACAACGGGTGAGCCCGATCATCACGATGTACATGTGAACACACTCCCGGTACACTACCGATGAGCCCGAAACTTTTCCGGCGACCAAAAAAGGACTTCCTATATATGAATCTTTACCTCCGGACCATTACGGAGCTCCTCGTGATGCCCGGGATCTCATGCGGGACTCCGAATAACCTTCGGTCACCACCATACATAACTCTATACTACCGAAACGTCACCAACCTTAAGTGTGCAGACCTTGCGGGTTCGAGAACTATGTAGCCATGACCGAGACACCTCTACAGTCAATAACCAATAGCAGGACCTGGATGCCCATATTGGTTCCTACATATTCTATGAAGATCTTTATCGGTCGAACCTCTATGTCAAGGATTCAGTTAATCCCGTATGATGTTCCCTTTGTTTTTTGGTATGTTACTTGCCCGAGATTCGATCGTCGGTATCTCCATACCTAGTTCAACCTCGTTACCGGCAAGTCTCTTTACTCGTTCCGTAATACAAGATCCCATGACTAACACTTAATCACATTGCTTGCAAGGCTTATTGTGATGTTGTATTACCGAGTGGGCCCTGAGATACCTCTCCGTCACACGGAGTAACAAATCCCAGACTTGATCCATGCCAACCCAACAGACACGCTCAGAGATACCTGTAGAGAACCTTTATAGTCACCCAGTTACGTTGCGACGTTTGATACACACAAGGTACTCCTCCGGTGTTAGTGATTTGCATGATCTCATGGTCATAGGAACATATACTTGACATGCAAAAAACTATAACAATAAACTAACATGATCATATGCTATGTTTATAGTTTGGGTTTTTCCATCACATAATTCTCCTAATGATGTGATCCCGTTATCAAATGACATCTCATGTCCATGACTAGGAAACCATAGCCATCTTTGATCAACGAGCTAGTCTATTAGAGGCATACTAGGGTCATGGTGTTGTCTATGTATCCACACATGTATCTGAGTTTCTAATCAACAAAATTATAGCATGGATAATAAACGATTATCATGAACAAGGAAATATGATAATAACCAATTTATTATTGCCTCTAGGGCATATTTCCAACAGTCTCCCACTTGCACTAGAGTTAATAATCTAGTTCACATCACCATGTGATTTGGATTGTTATGAATCTAACACCCAATGAGTTCTGGGGCTCGATCATGATTTGCATGTGAGAGAGGTCTTATAGTCAATGGGTCTGCGACATTTAGATCCTTGTGTACTTTGCAAATCTCTATGTCAAATTGTAAACACTGCTACCACAATTCACTTGGAGCTATTCCAAATGGCTGCTCTACTATACGTATCCGGATTGCTACTAAGAGTCATCCGGATTGGTGTCAAAGCTTGCATCGACGTAACTCTTTACGACGAACTCTTTCTTACCTCCATAATCGAGAAACATTTCCTTAGTATTTTAGTTACTAAGGATGATCTTGATCGCTGTCAAGTGATCCACTCCTGGATCACTCTTGTACCCCTTGACGGACTTATGGCAAGGCACACAGGTGCACACAACATGTCATACTATAGAGAGCCTATGACTAAGGCATAGGGACGACATTCGTCCTTTCTCTTTCTTTTGCCATGGTTGAGCTTTGAGTCTCACTCAACTTCACACCTTACAAAGCAGTCGAGAACACTTCTCTCTGACTAATTCATTTTGAACTCTTTCAAAATCTTGTCAAGGTATGTACTCATTCAAAGTCTCATCAAACATCTTGATCTATCTCTATAGATCTTGATGCTCAACAATTAGGTAGCTTTTTCTAGGTCTTCCTTTGAAAAACTCCTTTCAAACAACCCTTTATGCTTTACAGAAATTCTACATCATTTCCGATCAACAATATGTCAACCACATATGCTTATCAGAAACTCTATAGTGCTCCCACTCACTTTATTGTAAATACAAGTTTCTCATAAACTTTGTATAGACTGAAAAACTTTGATCACCTCATCAAAGTGTATATTCCAACTTTGAGATGCTTGCTTCAATCCATAGAAGGATCACTGAAGCTTGCTCACCTTTTAGCATCCTTAGGACTGACAAAACCTTCTGGTTGTATCACATACAACTTTTCCTCAAGTAAACTGTTAAGGAAACGATGTTTTGTCATCCATCTGCTAGATTTCATAATTGAAAAATGCAGCAACTGCGAACATAATTCCAATAGACTTTAGCATCGCTACGAGTGAGAAAGTCTCATTGCAGTCAACTCTTTGAACTTGTCGGAAACTTTTGTGTGACAAATCGAGCTTTGTAAATGGTGACATTTACCATCAGCCTCTGTCTTCATCTCAAAGGTCCATTTGTACTTGACGACCTGCCGTCCAACGAGCAAGTCTACCAAAGTCTATACTTGGCTTTCATACATGGATCCTTTCTCGAATTTCATGACCTCTAACCATTTGTCGGAATCCGGGCCCATCATTGCTTCTCCATATCTCGTAGGTTCATCGTTGTCCAACAACATGACCTCCAAGACAGGGTTATCGTACCACTCAGGAGCAGTATGCATCCTTGTCGACCTACGAGGTTTGATAGTAACTTGATCCGAAGCTTCATGATCATCATAATTTACTTCCTCTTCAACTAACGTAGGTTCCACAGAAACATCTTTCTGCGCTGTGCTACTCTCTGGTTGAAACAAAGGTTCAAAAACCTCATCAAGTTCTATCTTCCTCCCACTCAATTCTCTCGAGAGAAACTTTTTCTCGGGAAAGGACCCGTTTTAGCAACAAACACTTTATGCTTGGATCTGAGATAGAAGGTTCACCCAACTGTTCTTAGGGTAATCTATGAAGATGCATTTGTCCGCTTTGGGTTCGAGCTCATTAGGTGAAAACATTTTTCCACACAAGTGTCATAGCCCCAAACATTAAGAAATGACAACTTAGTTTTTTATCAAACCATAATTCACACAGTATCATCTCAACGGATTTATATGGTGCCCTATTTAAAGTGAATGTAGTTGTCTCTAATGCATAACCCCAAAACTATAGTAGAAAAATGATAAGAGACATCATAGCCCGCACCATATCCAATAGAGCACGACTATAATGTTCGGACACACCATCACACTATGGTGTTCCAGGTGGCGTGAGTTGTGAAACGACTTTCACATTGTCTAAAGTTGTATGCCAAACTCGTAACTCAGATATTCACCTCCATGATCATATCGCAGACATTTTTATCTTCTTGTCACGATGATCTTAAACTTCACTCTGAATTTGCTTGAACTTTTCAAACGATTCAAACTTGTGTTTCATTAAGTAAACATACACTATATCTACTCAAATCATAAGTGAAGGTAAGAAAATAACGATATCCACCGCACGGTACAAGACTCATTGGATTGCATACATCAACATGTATCGTTTCCAATAAATCACTTGCCCGCTCCATCAATCCAAAAAATGGGGTCCTTAGTCATCTTGCCCAAGAGGCATGGTTCACATGTCTCAACCAATTCAAAATCGAATGAGTCCAAAGATCCATAAACATGGAGTTTCTTCATGTGCTTTATACCAATATGACATTTAGCGGCAGTGCCACAAGTATGTGGTACTATAATTATTAACTTTGTATCTTTTGGCATCAATGTTATGAACATGTGTATTACTATGATCAGGATTCAACAAACCATTCTCACTGGGTGCATGACCATTGAAGGAATTATTCATGTAAACAGAATAACAATTATTCCCTAACTTAAATGAATAACCGTGTTGTATAAACACGATCTAATCACGTTCATGCTCAACGCAAAACACCAAATAACATTTATTTAGGTTCGTCACTAATCCCAAAGGTAGAGAGAGCGTGCGATGTCGATCACATCAACCTTGGAAACATTTCCAACACACATCGTTGTTGGGGAATGTTGCATGGGAAACAAAAAATTTCCTACATTCACGCAAGACCTATCCAAGGTGATGAGCATCAACGAGAGGGAGAGTGGATCTACGTACCCTTGTAGATCGCTAAGCGGGAAGCGTTAAGAAACGCGGTTGGTGTAGTTGAACGTCTTCGTGATCCAAATCGCCGAGCGTCTCGCGATCCAATCACAATCTGACCTGCGATACAATCACGATCCGTCCCGTGAACTTGATTACGATCCGCCTCGCGAACTCGATCACGGTCCTTCCGACCTAGCGCCGAACGGATGGCACCTCCGCGTTCAACACACATACGGCTTGAGGACGATCTCCGTCGTCTTGATCCAGCAAGAGGGAGCGGAGAGGGAGAAGATTTCTTCGGCAGCGTGACGGTGCTTCGGCGATGGTGGTGGAGCTATTCCGGCAGGGCTTCGCCTAAGCACTGCAGAAATCCGATCTAGAGGAGAAACTATGCACTGGAGGAACGGGTAGCATGTGGCTGAAAATTCTATGCAAAAACCCTAAAACCTCCAGTATATATAAGAGGGAGGAAGGAGAGGACTTGGCGCAAGGGCCAAGCCTCCTTGGTTCGGCTGAACTGCGGAGGATAGGAGGACTCCTCCTCCAATCCTAGTAGGACTAGGATTCCTCCTTTTTTGCCTTTTTCCACCTTTTCCCTTTGGGCTTTTCTTCCCTAGCCGCATGGGCCTTGTGTGGGACTTCCACCAGCCCAAAAAAGGCTGGTATTTATTCTCCCACAGCCCATGAAGCCTCTTGGGTCGAAATATCCCTCCCGATGGTCTCCCGGTACACTACCGGCACTCCCGATACACTACCGATTAGCCTGAAACTTTTCCGGCGACCAAAACAGGACTTCCTATATATGAATCTTTACCTCCGGACCATTCGGGATCTCCTCATGACGTCTGGAATCTCATCCAAGACTCCGAACAACCTTTGGTCACCACCATATATAACTCTATACTACCGAAACGTCACCAAACCTTAAGTGTACAGACCGTGCGAGTTCGAGAACTATGTAGACATGACCGAGACACCTCTACGGTCAATAACCAATAGCGGGACCTGGATGCTCATATTTGTTCCTACATATTCTATGAAGATCTTTATCGGTCGAACCTCTATGTCAAGGATTCAGTTAACCCCGTATGATGTTCCCTTTGTTCTTCAATATGTTACTTGCCCGAGATTCGATCGTCGGTATCTCCATACCTAGTTCAACCTCGTTACCGGAAAGTCTCTTTACTCGTTCCGTAATACAAAATCCCGTGACTAACACTTAGTCACATTGCTTGCAAGGCTTATTGTGATGTTGTATTACCGAGTGGGCCCTGAGATACCTCTCCGTCACACGGAGTAACAAATCCCAGTCTTGATCCATGCCAACTCAACAGACACCCTCGGAGATACCTGTAGAGCACCTTTATAGTCACCCAGTTACGTTGCGACGTTTGATACACACAAGGCACTCCTCCGATGTCCGTGAGTTGCATGATCTCATGGTCATAGGAACATATACTTGACATGCAGAAAATAGTAGCAATAAACTGACACGAGTATATGCTACATTTGTAGTTTGGGTCTTGTCCATCACATAATTCTACTAATGATGTGATCCCGTTATCAAATGACATCACATGTCAATGGCTAGGAAACCTTGACCATCTTTGATCAACGAGCTAGTTCACTAGAGGCATACTAGGGACATAGTGTTGTCTATTTACCCACACATGTAATGTGTTTCCAATCAATACAATTATAGCATGGATAATAAATGATTATCATGAACAAGGAAATATAATAATAAACACTTTATTTATTTCCTCTAGGGAATATTTCCAACAGTCTCCCACTTGCACTAGACTCAATAATCTAGTTCACATCACTATGTGATTTACATTGTAATGAATCGAACACCCATGCAGTTCTGGTGTTGATCATGTTTAGCCCTTGGAAGAGGTTTAGTCAATGGGTCTGCAACATTCAGATCCGTGTGCACTTTGCAAAAATTTATGTCCTTCTCCTCGATGTAGAACCGGATGGAGTTGAAGCGTTGCTTTATGTGTCTGGTCCTCTTGTGAAACCTTGGTTCCTTGGCTAGAGCAATGGCACCAGTGTTGTCACAGAACAAGTTTATTGGATTCAGTGCACTAGGCACTACTCCAAGATCTGTCATCAACTGCTTCATCCAGACACCTTCCTTTGCTGCCTTCGAGGCTGCGATGTACTCCGCTTCGCACGTAGAATCAGCTACCACGCTTTGCTTGGAACTACACCAGCTTACCGCCCCCCGTTAAGAATAAATACGTATCCGGTTTGCGACTTAGAGTTGTCCGGATCAGTGTCAAAGCTTGCACTGACGTAACCCTTTACGACGAGCTGTTCATCACCTCCATAAACGAGAAACATTTCCTTAGTCCTTTTCAGGTACTTAAGGATATTCTTGACCGCTTGCCAGTGCTCCATTCCAAGATCACTTTGAAACCTTCCGGCCATACTTATGGCAAGGCTGACATCGGGTCTTGTGCACAACATTGTATACATGATAGAGCCTATGGCTGAAGCATAGGGGATGACACTCATCTTTTCTCTATCTTCTGCAGTTACTGGGCATTGAGTCTTACTCAACTTCACACCTTGTAACACAGGCAAGAACCCCTTCTTGGACTGTTCCATTTTGAATTTTTTTCAAAACTTTATCAAGGTATGTGCTCTGTGAAAGTGCTATTAAGCGTCTCGATCTATCTCTATAGATCCTAATGCCTAATATGAAAGCAACTTCTCCTAGGTCCTTCATTGAAAAACTCTTATTCAAATATTCCGTCACACTTTCCAGCATTTCTATATTGTTTCCAATCAGCAATATGTCATCCACATATAACACTAGAAACGCTAGAGTTCCCACTCACTTTCTTGTAAATACAAGCTTCTCCATAAACTTGTATAAACCCAAATGCTTTGATCACTTCATCAAAGCGCTTATTCCAGCTCCGAGATGCTTGCACCAGTCCATAAATGGATCGCTGGAGTTTGCAAACTTTGTCAGCATTCTCTGGATCGACAAAACCTTCGGGTTGCATCATATACAACTCTTCCTCAAGGAAACCGTTGAGGAATGCCGTTTTGATATCCATCTGCCAAATTTCATAGTCAAAATAAGCAGCTATTGCCAACATGATTCTGACAGACTTAAGCATCGCTACGGGTGAGAAAGTCTCATCGTAGTCAACTCCTTGAACTTGTGAAAAACCCTTTGCCACAAGTTGAGCTTTATAGACGGTGACATTACCGTTCGCGTCCGTCTTCTTCTTAAAGATCCATTCGTTCTGAATGGCCTTTCGCCCTTCAGGTAGTACTTCCAAAGTCCATACTTTGTTTTCATACATGGATCCCATCTCGGATTTCATGGCCTCTAACCATTTCTCGGAATCCGGGCCCATCACTGCTCCTCCATAGCTCGTAGGTTCATTGTTGTCTAACAACATGACCTCCAAGACAGGGTTGCCGTACCACTCGGGAGTAGTACGCGTCCTTGTCGACCTACGAGGTTCAATACTAGCTTGATCCGAAGTTTCATGATCATCATCATTAACTTCCTTTTCTACCGTCGTAGGTTCCACAAAAACATCTTTCTGCGCTGCACTACTTTCTGGTTGAATTAAAGGTTCAATAACCTCATCAAGCTCTATTTTCCTCCCACTCAATTCTTTCGAGAGAAACTCTTTCTCACGAAATGTTCCGTTCTTTGCGACAAACACTTTGTCTTCGGATCTAAGATAGAAGGTATACCTGACTATCTCTTTCGGGTATCCTATGAAGACGCATTTCTCCCCTTTGGGTTCCAGCTTTTCAGGCTGAAGCTTTTTGACATAAGCATCACATCCCCAAACTTTAAGAAACGACAACTTTGGCCTTTTGCCAAACCAAAGTTCATATGGCGTCGTCTCAACGGATTTTGATGGTGCCCTATTTAAAGTGAATGCAGCTGTCTCTAATGCATAACCCCAAAACGATAGTGGCAAATCGACAAGAGACATCATAGAACGCACCATATCTAATAAGGTTCGATTACGACATTCAGACACACCATTACGCTATGGTGTTCCAGGCGGTGTCAACTGTGAAACAATTCCACACTGTCTTAAGTGACTACAAAACTCATAAGATATTCACCTCCTCGATTAGATCGCAGGAATTTAATCTTCTTGTTATGATGATTCCCAACTTCACTCTGAAATTGCTTGAACTTTTCAAACATTCCAGACTTGTGTTTCATTAAGTAAATATACCCATATCTACTTAAGTCATCAGTGAAGGTGAGAAAATAATGATATCCACCACGCGCTGTAACATTCATTGGACCGCACACATAAGTATGCATGATTTCCAATAAGTCACTCGTCCGTTCCATTGTTCCAGAGAATGGCGTTTTAGTCATCTTGCCCATGAGGCATGGTTCACATGTGTCAAGTGATTCAAAATCAAGTGACTCCAAAAGTCCATCAGCATGGAGCTTCCTCATGCGTTTTACACCAATATGACCTAAACGCAATGCCACAAGAAAGTGGTACTATCATTATAAACTCTACATCTTTTGGCATCAATGTTATGAACATGTGTGTCATCACTATCAAGATTCAATATGAATAAACCCCTCACATTGGGTGCATGACCATAAAAGATATTACTCATATAAATAGAACAACCTTTATTCTCTGATTTAAATGAGTAACCGTCTCATAATAAACAAGATCCAGATATAATGTTCATGCTTATCGCAGGCACTAAATAACAATTATTCAGGTTCATCACTAATCCCGATGGTAATCGGAGAGAGAGCGTGCCGATGGCGATCACATCAACCTTGGAACCATGTCCCACCCGCATCGTCACTTCATCCTTTGCCAGCCTTCGTCTATTCCATAGTTCCTGTTTTGAGTTGCAGATGTGAGCAACCGAACCGGTATCAAATACCCAGGCACTACAACGAGAGCTAGTAAGGTACACATCAATAACATGTATATAATATATACCTTGTTTGTCGTTGGCGCCTTCTTGTCAGCCAGGTACTTGGGACAGTTCTGCTTCTAGTGACCAGTTCCCTTGCAATGAAAGCACTCAGTTTCTGGCTTAGGTCCATGCTTGGGCTTCTTTACAGGAGTAGCAACTGCTTTGCCATCCGTCTTGGTTTTACCCTTCTTGCCCTTGCCCTTGCCATTCTTCTTGAAACTAGTGGTTTTATTGACCATCAACACTTGATGTTCTTTCTGTATTTCAAACTCAGTGACTTTTAGCATCGCAAATAGCTCGGCGACTGACTTGTTCATCCCGTGCATGTTATAGTTCATCACAAAGCTCTTGTAACTAGGTGGCAGTGATTGAAGAACTCTGTCAGTGATCGCCTCTGGTGGAAGGGAAATTCCCAACTCCGCTAGACGAGTTGAATACCCAGACATTCTGAGTATATGTTCACTGATAGACCCGTTTTCCTCCATCATGCAAGCATAGAACTTATCGGAGGTCTCATACCTCTCGATCCGGACATTCTTCTGAAAGATAAAATTCAACTCCTGGAACATCTCATATGCTCCATGACGTTCAAAACGTCATTGAAGTCCCGGTTCTAAGCCATACAATATTGCACACTGAACTATTGAGTAATCTCCATTACGTGCTTCCCAAGCGTTCTTAACGTCTTCGGAGGTCATGTCTTCTGGTTGGTCACCAAGCGGTGCATCAAGGACATATGATTTCTGGAAATCCATGAGGATAATCCTCAGATTACAGGCCTAGTCAACAAATTTGCTTCATCATCTTTCAACTTAGCTTTCTCTAGGAACGCATTAAAATTTAGGGGTGCTACTGCGCGAGCCATTGATCTACAACATAAATATGCAAAGGTTTACTTAGACTATTGTTCAAGATAATGAGTTTAGTTAATCAAATTACTCAGGCTCCCACTCAAATTGACATCCCTCAGGTCATCTGAGTGTCACATGATCCAAATTCACCAACTCTAGTCCGATCATCATGTGAGTTGAGGTGGCTTCAATGGTGAACATCATCATGTTGATGATATCTACTATATGACTCATATTCGAACTTTCGATCTCTTGTGTTCCGAGGCCATGTCTGTACATGCTAGGCTCGTCAAGTTTAACCCGAGTGTTCTGCACACGCAACACTGACTTGCACCCGTTGTATGTGAACGTAGAGTCTATCACACCCGATCATCACGTGGTGTCTCGACACGACGAACTTTCACAATGGTGCACACTCGGGGAGAACACAATTCATCTTGAAATTTAAGTGAGGGATCACCTTATAATGCTACTGTCGTCCTAAGCAAAACAAGGTGCATAAAAGGATTAACATCACATGCAAATCATAAGTGACATGATATGGCCATGAACTTGTGCTTTTGATCTCCGTCTAGAAAGCACCAGCATGATCTCCATCGCCACCGGCACGACACCATGATCTCCATCATCTTGATCTCCATCAACATGTCGCCATCGGGGTTGTCGCGCCCAACATGCTTCTACTACTATTTCTACCATTTAGCGATAAAGGAAAGCATTACATGGCGCTTAATGATTGACATGCAGGTCATACAATAATTAAAGACAACCCTATGGCTCCTGCCGGTTGCCATACTCGTCGACATGCAAGTCATGATAATCTATATATCACATGATCATGTCATACATCACATATATCACATCATGTAATTGGCCATATCACATCACAACATACCCTGCAAAAACAAGCTAGACGTCCTCTAATTGTTGTTGCATGTTTTATATGGCTGCTATGGGTATCTAGCAAGAACAATTCTCATCTACGCAAAAACCATAACGGTGATACACTAGTTGCTTTCCAACCTTCTCAAGGACCGCCTTTGTTGAATCCGATCCAACTAAAGTGAGAGAAACTGGCACCCGCAAGCCATCTATGCGACAAGTTGCGGTTAAGGGAACCAGTCTCTCGTAAGCGTACGAGTAATGTTGGTCCGGGCCGCTTCATCTCACAATACCGCTGAACCAAAACACGACCAAGGGAGGAAGAAATCTAAGCATCAATGCCCACAAACTCTTTTTGTTCTACTCAAGATCTCATCTACACATAGACCTAGCTCATGATGCCACTGTTGGGGAACGTTGCATGGGAAACAAAAAATTTCCTACGTTCACGCAAGACCTATCCATGGTGATGAGCATCTACGAGAGGGAGAGTGGATCTACGTACCCTTGTAGATCTCTAAGCGAGAAGCGTTAAGAAACGCGGTTGGTGTAGTCGAACGTCTTCGCGATCCAAATCGTCGAGCGTCCCAAGATCCAATCATGATCTGTCCCGCGATCCAATCACGATCCGTCTCGCTAACTTGATCCTGATCCGTCCCACGAACTCGATCACGGTCCTTCCGATCTAGCGCCGAACGACGGCACCTCCGCATTCAGCACACGTACGTCTTGATGACGATCTCCGCCGTCTTGATCCAGTAAGAGGGAGCGGAGACGAAGAAGAGTTCTACGGCAGCATGATGGCGCACCGGCGATGGTGGTGGAGCTATTCCGACAGGGCTTCGCCTAAGCACTGCAGAAATCTGATCTAGAGGAGAAACTATGCACTGGAGGAATGGGTAGCACGTGGCTGAAAATTCTATGCAAAAACCCTAAAACCTCCACTATATATAAGAGGGAGGGAGGAGAGGACTTCCTCCCTCTTGGTTCGGCCGACCCAAGGGCTGGCTCCTTGGGAGCCAAGCCTCCTCCTCCTCTCCTCCTATATATACTAGAGGGTTTAGGGTTTTGGCACAAGATTATCAGCCACGTGCTACCCATTCCTCCAGTGCATAGTTTCTCATCTAGATCGGATTACTACAGTGCTTAGGCAAAGCCCTACCATAATAGTGTTGGAAATATGCCCTAGAGGCAATAAATAAAGTGTTTATTATTGTATTTACTTGTTCATGATAATCGTTTATTATCCATGCTATAATTGTATTAATTGGAAACATGGATACATGTGTGGATACATAGACAAACACAATGTCCCTAGTGTGCCTCTAGTGAACTAGCTCATTGATTGAAAGATGGTTAAGGTTTCCTAGCCATGGACATGAGATGTCATTTGATAACGGGATCACATCATTAGGAGAATGATGTGATGGACAAGACCCAAAATACAAACGTAGCTTATGATCGTGTCAGTTTATTGCTACTATTTTCTGCATGTCAAGTATATGTTCCTATGGCCATGAGATCATGCAACTCACAGATATCGGAGGAGTACCTTGTGTGTGTCAAACGTCGCAACGTAACTGGGTGACTATAAAGGTGCTCTACAGGTGTCTCCGAGGGTGTCTGTTGAGTTGGCATGGATCAAGACTGGGATTTGTTACTCCGTGTGACGGAGATGTATCTCAGGGCCCACTCGGTAATACAACATCACAATAAGCCTTGCAAGCAATGTGACTAAGTGTTGGTCACGAGATCTTGTATTACGGAACGAGTAAAGAGACTTGCCAGTAATGAGGTTGAACTAGGTATGGAGATACCGACGATCGAATCTCGGGCAAGTAACATACCGAAGAACAAAGGGAACTTCATACGGGATTAACTGAATCCTTGACATAGAGGTTCGACCGATAAAGATTTCATAGAATATGTAGGAACCAATGTGGACATCCAGGTCCCGCCATTGGTTATTGACCGTGGAGGTGTCTCGGTCATGTCTACATAGTTCTCGAACCCGCAGGGTCTGCACACTTAAGGTTTGATGACGTTTTGGTAGTATAGAGTTATGTATGGTGGTGACCGAAGTTTGTTCGGAGTCCCGGATGAGATCCTGGACGTCATGAGGAGCTCCGGAATGGTCCAGAGGTAAAGATTCATATATAGGAAGTCCCAGTTTGGTCGCCAGAAAAGTTTCGGGCTCATCGGTAGTGTACCGGGAGTGCCGGTAGTGTACCGGGAGACCTCCGGGAGGGGTATTTCGACCCAAGAGGCTTCATGGGCTGTGGGAGAGTATTAACCAGCCCTTAGTGGGCTGGTGGAATAGCCACAACAGTCCCATGCGGCTGGGGGAAGAGTCACAAAGGAAAAAGAGTGGAAAAAAGGCAAAAAGGGAGAGTCCTACTCCTACTAGGAGTGGAGGAGGAGTAGGACTCCTCCCCCTTGGCTTCGGCCGACTCCAAGAGGGGCTCAGCCCTCCTCCTCCTCTCCTCCTATATATACTGGTGGAATAGAAAGGTTTTGCACAGAATTTACAGCCACGTGCTACCCGTTCCTCCAGTGCATAGTTTCTCCTCTAGATCGGTTTTCTACAGTGCTTAGGCGAAGCCCTGCCGGAATTGCTCCACCACCATCACCGGAGCGCCGTCAGGCTGCCGGAGAACTCTTCTTCCTCTCCACTCCTTCTTGCTGGATCAAGATGGTGGAGATCGTCATCAAGCTGTACATGTGCTGAACACGGAGGTGCCGTCCGTTCGGTACTAGATCGGATGATCGTGATCAAGTTCGTGAGACGGATCGTGATCAAGTTCGTGGGACGGATCGTGATCGGATCGCAGGATGGATCGTGATTGGATCGCGGGATGGATCATGATTGGATCGCGGGATGCACGACGATTTGGATCGCGAAGACGTTCGACTACACCAACCGCGTTTCTTAACGCTTCCCGCTTAGCGATCTACAAGGGTATGTAGATCCACTCTCCCTCTTGTAGATGCTCATCACCATGGATAGATCTTCGTGTGCGTAGGAAATTTTTTGTTTCCCATGCAACGTTCCCCAACAGTGGCGTCATGAGCTAGGTCTATGTGTAGATGAGATCTTGAGTAGAACACAAAAGGT